>WOGP01000495.1:0-29259 GCA_015342065.1 Leptinotarsa undecemlineata | reverse complement strand
AAATCTGCAGGTCTCGAAAAATTTGTTGAATTTAATTAGGGGTTTTGTAGTATCAATAATTGCTTGGAATACCTACTACAATAAAAGTTGTTGAGAAAATCATTGATGTGAAGAAGAATCAGTGTTGGTGAACTATTATGACCAAAATCAATATATGGCATGTATATACTCTCAATTTCTATGCACAACGGAAGCGATAGAGGTTTTCCATGAAGAATGTGGATTGGCAAAATGGACGAAACTTGGAAAGCGGCGTGTACGACGTACGCAACATAGCCCTCTACTATCACTAGCGTCTAGCGACCACAACGATACTTTGGCTGCAGAGCATTTTCACAGCTTTGGTTTTTCGATATTTATTGAAAAATTATAGTTTATCTGCTCAAAAATGTTGAAAAAAAGTAAATGATGGCGTCTTTGATGTTTTCTATTGCAGAAGAACGGATTTTGTGTTTTTAATGATAGAAGAGAATGACAACAGTGAATATGGTCAAATTGTTTAATTCTGTGATTAAAACAACGATAAAAATAAAAACAACAATAAAAATCAATTGGCGCTCCGGGGCGAATTCATTGATTCCAGTGGCGAATTTGCTTTTTCAGCTGCAGGAAAACCCGGAAAAACCTGCAGTACCACTTCATCTGAAGATCTTGAACTACCAATGTCCTCTCTTTCATAAAACAAAATGTAGGGTGTCTCCAGGTGCTCCAATAGATTCAATGCATCGCCAGAACACTTCGTCACACGACTACTTGTTAGGTTGAAATAATAGTTGAATTTTTGTAGAGTAAAAGTAAAGTGGGTTGTACAATCCTCACTATTGAAACTTGTGGCATATTTCTTAAAATAAAAGTACAAATGATTAGTAAGAGTTAATTTCCATTCCCATGATTTGTGAAAGATCAATAGGTTCTTACTGATGTAGGTTTTGTTAATAGGTCAATAATACTAGGACAGGCTGGGATTTACCATGAAACGTAAAATTTGTGTATGAAGTATTATTTTTTCATAGAATTCCTGATGCTGAAACTAAATACTAAGAATTACTTTTTTTATAATCTTACAAATATCAGAATTACTCTTGTACAAACTCAAAAGACAAGGTGAAAAGATTGTTCCATACCATACATTGTACATTTTCCTTCATCCATTTCAAGTAAAGTTTTTGGCTCAAAAAATATATGTACATGGAAATTCTAGAGACTCTTGATGCAAATAAGGTTCTCAATTCATGACATGACATTTGTGGAAAATGCTCTTATCCTGGAACAAGTACATGTAATATACCATCTGGAAAATATGTGTTTCTGCGTATATCCTTATTTTATCATACTCACGAAATGTCTCAAACTGGAGTTGCCAGTGTGAATTTTCACTTCGGATACTTGGTACAAACAGATATACAAATGTCCTCCACTTAATCCTGAAAATATCCAATTTTGTCTTATGAGACTCCATATTAAAGAAAATTGCACATTTAGCACACTCGCCCACAGATCCCTCCGTAATATTTAAATTTTGTTTTGATTCCCCGTTCTTTCGAAATCATTAATCGATTTGTTTGTCTCCATGCATATCTATATCCCACATGCGGGATATGGAATTGGTATTCATGGTTTTCTGTCTGCATAAAATGTTACGGTTATGACCCAGTTTCATCTCTAGCGGAGAGATTCTTAGATGCTATACTGTCAAGTATATGCAAAAGTTAGTCTATTGAAATAGGTGTAGATTTAGTGACTTGTATCATCCTTTCTGAACGGTGTTTGTTTTCAGTTAGCATTGAGTCGTAGTGTATATGGAGCCGTTCATTAAAATATTTTTGTCGAGTTTGTCCGGTTATTTTTATGACTTCACCCACGACGCTTTCCTTTTAAAGGTATTCCAAAAATAACGTAATCCGTTCATTGAAAATTATTTATTAACGTCTAGTGTTTTTGAAGATACCACATAAAAAACGTGGACGCTGTCAGGAATATTTTCAGGAAGGTTAATCTATGTGCTGTACATTATTTTATCAAATAATGAAATGTAATTTATTACTTCTTTCCATAAATATACTAGTTGATACACGCGGCTTCGCCCGTGTAGAATTTGGTAGTTGTAGTAGTAATTAGTACTATGTTGCTGTATTGCTGATGTTCCAATGTTTTGACAGAATCAACAAACTTAGGCGTGCGCAGCGTTATAGAACAGTGCTTTCAAAACTTGTTCTACAGCGCCATCTAGTGGCGAGTAACAGAAAAATTGATAGCCTAAAAACCTTCTCTATGAAAAATAACTTATACATGTCAAGTTTCATCACGATCGGTTGAGCGATGTAGAAGGTTATCATTTACCAACCAACCAACAAACATCCACTTTTGATAAATTATATACACTTTAAGGAAAAATACGACAGCTCCACAAGATTTCGCATAATATATCATACTATGTATTTATTCACTATCATACTATTATATAGAAAAATTTAACAAAAATTTTGGACATATGTAACAATGATTTGTAATTTGTTATTGATTTTCGTTTATACGTTTGAATGCGAACAGAAATCCACCCTCCGAATTGAGGTTGAGAGTTGTCGTTGATATCTTGAGCGGAATTCCACTCTTAGTAGTCGGAACTATTTCAAATTTTGACAAAAGTTTGAAAAAGAGCAATTTAGTTTCCAGTAAGGCAAATCTTGAACCAATACAATTCCTGGGTCCGATTCCAAACGGTAGGTAAGTGTAGGAATTTATCTTATCTTTATTTTCTTCCTTAAATCTGTCTGGATCGAAACGGTCAGGATCTGGGAAATATTTCGGATCATGTTGAATGCCGAAACTTGGGATTATAACGAATGTACCTTCGGCTAAGTGTAGGGGTTTTTCGTCAGCAGTTACTGGTTCGATTGTGTATGGTTTGGTGCACACTCTGTCTGCGATAACACCATTTGACCATTTCCTCAAGGTCTCTGAAAATGAATAAAGCATTATTCAGGTGGCATTTTGACATACAAATGAACAGCGTTGAAGAGAAATACTTCAGTGTTTTTCAATTATTATCACAAACTTGTTTCAAATGGCTAGCAATGAAGCTGATAGAAAATTATTTTGAGGTTTAAATCGCTGAAGATTGAATTCATTTAGAAAAACATTTCTAGAAAGTATATTCCACATAAACGCAGTTCTCCAGATGAAAGATTTCTTGAACAGTGAAGTTTTAGGTGTATTGAGTTGACCCTTAAAACTATGAGCAGCCACAGTCCGTCGCTTTTTTCTGATATGTACCGCTCTTGATGGAATCAAATGTGCGAAGTCTCTTCAACACTTTTCGTGTTCTCGAATTTTCTTCGATGTTTCCAACTATCGAGGTTGCATGTGCTTTTCGCCAATCAGTAAGATGGCTTTTTTCTGTTTGAAATCCATAAGCCTGAGGGTATGATTAGGCGCAGAGCTCCATATGAGAACAATGAATTCTCCAAAGAAGGTCTGATCTGAGCTTCATTAACCATCAAAAGTTGCAAAGGTATGTACAGTTATCTGGTTCGAAAAAGGTGTTCCAAGCTTTTGAGAAGCAGTCTTTTCAAATCCAGTGACATGATTGTGCCAAGACATATTAATGTTCATTTTAACCCCCAACAAACTTATAGAGGCAGAAAGCGAAATTTTCTGTATTGACATGAGTATATGCGGTTCGGAGATATTTATTTTTTTGGAGAAAACCGGTGCCTGGGTTTTTGTGGCATTGAATTGAACCTGGTTACTTTCACCCCAATTCGTAATCACTTCTAGATCCATATTAAGATGTCCAACCTCCTGCTGCCGGTGAAGGTGTGCATCCCCAGCCGATGTCCTGGAATTCAAATGGGAGGACGAGACATGTGTACTGTCGTCAGCAAAGCAATATATTGGATTCTTGATTTTTTTAACGAATCATTGATATACAATAAAAAACGTGGGAGACAATATGGATCCCTGGGGAACACATAAGCGTTGATGGTGAAAGTATTAGAGATGAATCCATAGACAGCCACTTGCAGGAAACGTTTTTTCAGAAAGCTGGAGATTCATACTCAAAAATGATACGACAAGCCATGACATTAAATTTTGGTCGGAAAATCTTCAAGCCACACACTGTCAAAGTTCATAAAAATATCAAGAGCAAGAGCTATTGACCCTCCATATTTTTCTTTATTCCAAATGTTTCTCGATTGCGTTATTTCAAATATTGGTCGCCTGCTGATCTTTGTTTCCGACAGCCATATTGATGATCGCTAAAGATATGTTGAAGCCTTCCGACTATTCAAGGATATGGTGAAGCGACTTGTCTATAGTTATTTGGAAGATTTTCGTTGCCCTTCATGGCCAAGAAAAATATTCCAAATAACTATCGACCAGTTCTTGTATCGACCAGTCGGTTAAATCAGGAAAAAGTTGCCTTTATGAGCATATTCAATTGAATATTCCAAAGTATGAAAACTCTACTCAGTTTTGACAGTATTTCCCGATGTTATTTAGAAAAAAAGTGTAAATGATGATTGAAGAGAACGGAATCCGGGCTAGTAGGCCGCAATCGAGAGAAACCTGAAGGACGAAACATTTCGGTTGTTACTACGATAGATGTAATCAGTTGTATGTGGGTTAACTGTGAGACCGGAAGTAATATCTCAGCAACGTTGCTGAAATTTCACAGATGATTTACATCGACTAGATTCGAATGATTTTCAGAATTTCAGATGTTAAAAGTTAGTGACATATTTCAGGGCAACAATATTTATTGTGTATTGACGAACTGTAGTATGAATATGTGTTGATTCAGAAGCTGAAGTAAGATCGAGAAACATTCAACGTTACGGAAGACAATAAAGAAGTTGATAGCCAAACACACGGTACTGTTGAATTGAAGAGTTCTCTTCGTGTTAGCTATTGTATAGCAGAACACATGTTCTGCTATACTCGTATTAGGCCCAATGAAAATCTCACATTGTGTTACTTGAATATGTTATCATCAAATATCGGTCATTTCCATTCATATCGGAAGTAGAATCGAATACAATACAATAAAATTGTTAAATAGTTTCTTGGAAAACACAAGGTTTTTATTTTTTCAATCATAAATGTCGCATTATATGGACACAACTTGAAAACACTTTCCATCACAAATTGAACAAGAAATTCAAAAATAAATTTTATTTGAGAACAAGCTACAGACGTATTATTTTTTTCCTCAATAATATCGAAGTCACTTCTCATCCCCACTCCCCTGTTGAAGTTGTAAATTATTTTTTGTTGAGTAATACGAACTCACACCAACTGTCATGGCTTATACCAAATATAACTAGAATATTCTAAACGGTTTCGGAAATATCAAATAATTTCTATTTATTTCCTCAAATGCAACACCTTCTATTTTCGGAAACAATAGTTTATACAGCAATTCAACATATTTTTTTCTGTTTAGTAGGGTGGGTAAGTGTAGGCCCACAGCCCTTAGGCCACATGTGTTCATTCTGTTCTTTCCAGGAAGGTGGACAGGTGACAAGAATACTTTTATTTTATATCGGCAGGTGTAGGCCAATATTCGCTGAACACACTCTCTTAATGACGATAACTCCGAATACTGGTATAACACATGCCTGACAGTTTCATCTTTCTGTTCACATATTCTGCATAAAGTTGTTTTCACGAGTTCCGTAATATGGAGGTGTTTCCTTAGTTGACAGTGGCCAGTCAGAAATCCTGCTGATGAGCGTTAGTTTTTCCTGGTCATTGACAAATATTTTTTCGACGCCACCCAAGGTTGCCCAGGGTGATCCTAGCAAGACTGCATCCTTTGATTCTTCTCCTTTTTTTAGGGACTGAGCATGGGTGTGACGTTTGGCTAGTTACGCAACTGTCTAAGTAATCAGGACGTAGGTGTCACTGAGTCCTCAAATTCTTAGTATTTGGCTAAAGAGTCGGCAATGCGATTACCTCTACTCCTGTCGTGCCCTTCAACCCACCTCAGGATAATGTTATTATCTACCGAGGTTTTGGCTAAATTTTTGTGAATCTTCGAGGTATAACGTTGTCTGTTCAAGGCTAATAGGACTTGTTTGCCATCAGTGAAGAGTGTTATGTTTTTGCTTTTCTCGTTATTTCCTTTGTGGCGATAGAGATACCGGCTAGTTCTGTTTGGTTGGTATTTTTTACCATTCCCTACTCAATTCTCAGGCATAATGATCTGGAGTAAACTCCATATCCCAATCCTTCTCTGGTTTTGAGCCATCTCTAAAATGCGTATTGTATTTGTTGCATCTAAGTGTGTGTTCTGTTTTATTTGTATTTCTTAGGGGTTACTGAACATAAACCTGAGTTCAATAATATCACTGGCTGCCTGGAGGAGACATTGCTCAGTAAGCGGTTCTCGCCTTAGGCTTAGCTTCAATCGAGACATTCCTACTTTGAGGTTCATACCAGCCGTGCCCAATAGTAACATGTCTTTTGAAGCAACTTCTTTAACGATCAGGTCCAAAGTTGGGGTCAGACCAGTAACTAATTCCATTGCCGCGTTTAGTGTTGTTCTCATGGCCTCTGTGATGTTTGAACAAGCCAATCGCTGTTTTTGATATAATTTTTAGATGACCGTTGCTTATGAAACTTTTGGTCCCTCTGGCTATGGCTTCGTACGTTAACATAGATATTATTATCGCAGTGTAGATCCAGGTGACCGCACGGGGTAGAAGACATCATGTCCTCTGACAATACTCATAAGCCACATATGTTCTTTTTGCTCTACTCTGTAGGTGAGAGTCCATGTTAGCTTCATGCCAAGGAAAGTTCCAAAGCATTTCACCTCTTCACTCAACAGTGAGTGTTTTTTACACCATGTTTTCAATAATTTGTGCCCATCCTGCACTCTATCGCACAGTGTAATCCCAAATTGGTCGGTCTGCAAGATAACCATGTCCTCTGTATATGCAATTTTGTAAAATTCATTATTGTTCAGGTGATCAAACAAGGTATCTATGTTCCAAAGAAGGGATGATAAGACTCCTCCCTATGGACATCCCCTCATGAAGAGTCCTTTCACTGTGATGTCTTCTACATTAATACTTATTGCTCTACTAGAGAGCATCTTGAGTATACATTCTCTTACTACCTGTTTTATCAAATGCTTCCTCGATATCTATAAATATACCCATGGTGGATTCTTTGTTGTCCAATGATTTTTCGATTCTGCCAACAACATAGTGAAGGGTAGACCTTCCCGGAGAATAGCATATAGATTCAGAATCTTGAATATTTGCATATCGTTAACGAAAGCCCTATATACTTGACTCATCTTCGTTTCTTCAAGTGGAGTTTCACTAAAATTTGGTACAATATTTCAGATTTTTCAAATGAAAAGGTATAAACGGAAATATGATATTATATAATGCTGAAGAAATAATAACAAATGCCGACTCAATTAAATTATGAATTAAAGTTTTTTATCTGGATCATGTGAAATGTTCAATTTTGTGATAGACGAGACTGTGAATAATACATAATATTTCAATTTTAAATTCGATAAAGATGAAAATGCTACCCACCTGATATGATCATGTCCATGTACTTCATTTTCAATAGAGCGTCATATGTTATTACTCCATTACATTTTTCTAGTGTGTCCTCGATTTCTATTCTCAATTTTCGTTGAATATCCTGATTCACGGCTAATTCGTATCCCATGAAGCACATCAATGATGCCGATGAATCAAAACCGCCCAAGAAAAATACCAATGCCTGTGCTGCGATATCCAAATTCGTTATTTCTATTTTCTGGCGGATATGTTTGCCTTGAAAAATGTTATATGATTTGAAAGTATCGTTCAAATTATTGCAAAATATTATGACAGAAATAGCCAATGAATATCATCACTTCGTTATCTTTAATAATTAGTTGAATAGCTTTTAAGACATGTTGTACCAAATTGATTTTTTGGTAATTCAGTTCAACTCACAAAACCAGCAGGATCAATTGATTGTAAACAAATGCACCATCTGTCAATTTGGGATTGTTTGAAGTATCCATTTCTTTTGAATTTCACTGAAGCATTGAATTATCATTTGCAATGATATTTTCCCTGTACGTATTTCTGAAGAACCTGCATTGGATATGAGTATCTCATATTCTGCGCTCACCATGAGTTTGATATGGTGTGAATTGCAGTGAAGTGCAGTGAAAACACTTCCTCCTCAGCAGAGCGGAAAGTTATCAGATATATAGCTGAAAGCAACGAGTATTTCTCAAACATACTGGATAATTTGATTCAGAGACTGTAAATCCACAACTTCTCAAGAAGATAAAGACGCAAAATTTATAGTTGCTTCAAACAAACTAAAATATACCAAGGGGTTGGTCAAAATATTTGAGAAATTCAATTTTGAAATGCTCTCCTCGTACACTTGCATAAGTGTTAGACAACTAGAAAAACAAGACAAGAACAAGTCCAGTATTCACGAAATCAGTTGTCATTACTGCAATGAAATATTTTGGTCAAACTGAGTAGACAAAAACTGCATGTTCAAGATATTTAGATCTGTAGGTCAGTAAAGTCCAGTACTCCCCAACATGACATGCAGAACGGCCATAGAATAAGTGAATAATTCTCAAAATTGATGAGACTGGTACATGACAACAAATTTGTAGTCTTCATTTTCGAAAGTTTCTCAGTCGATAAATGTTGATTGAAATCTATAAACAGTGATAGAAAAAATTTAAGCTTAACAGTAGCATTTCTGACTGGTTAATGTCAACTACGGAAACACCTCTACAATATGGGGCTAGTAGAAACAATTCTATGCAAAATGTGTGAACAGGAAGATGAAGCTGTCAGGCATATCTCATGCGAATGTATGGAGTTATCGTCAATAAAAGATTGTGTGTTCGGCAAGTCTTGGCCTACACCTGCCGATAAAAAGGAGATGTCTCCCAGAGACCTGTCGACCTTCCTGGAAAGGACAGAATGGACAATGATTGAGAAGGACAACTCCTTGGGAGGATGTACAATGGGTCACATGTGGCCTAATTGCTGTGGGCCTACACTCAACCTCTCTAATCTACAGATACAGAATACTTTTTCTAATATGAAATATATCATCACTATGTGATGAAATACTAGGTGAAGGAGGCCTACAGGTATTGTCCAAATGGAAAAATATTTGAAATTTTTTAAGATTCCTCGACAATGAAATTATTTTTTTCACACTTTATGAAGCAGTATACTCCGTTTGATGACCGTAATAGCATTGGAAAAACTATAATCATTTGATGAAAAACCTTTGATTATAATTTAATTGAAATTGCTGCTCTCTACAGATTCTCAAATGAGATTTTGACATACATTTAAGTGATACAAAGTTTTGCGGTACTATGAAAATAATCTCACCAATGTCGGATTCTTTAACAGCAGCAAATCCTGTATCTGTCATTCCACTTTCTTCTTCATATTTGTAGTGACCTTTTCTTGCTTCCATCAGTAGATGAATCAAATCTGGTCGTACAATTCCCTTTTCTTCTCTAATTTTTATGGTCTCATCAACAATGGTTATGAAAAAATCACTGATTTCCTTCTCAAATATCTTCAAGTTCAACAGCTGAAAATCAAATATTGATGAATGAATTGAATAAACAAGTCATCGTACGGAACAAAGTTTTTCTGAGAGTACCTCAAGGAACCTTTGGAAGAGTCGTTTGTGGATGAAAAGTCGATGAAAAGCCGACGATAATAGAAAGTTACAGTTTTTCGTTACCCTAGTGAAATTCTTCTAGTTACATTTTTGAGAAAAATACCCTCTTTCACAAAAGTCACAAGGTTTCAAACTTGAAATGTTCAAAATGATCCCTTCCTGCCTTCTTCCAGTATCAGAGGTTTTGTCCGAAACGGTTTTGGTCAATCTGATGCTTTCTGGTGCAATATTCTCATATTCACCAATATATCTTTGACGTCAACCTACTGGAGTGGCTTGTTGAAACTCATGAGTCATTTTTTCGAATACATAAGAATCTAACGGACCCAAATAGGCCAACCTTGTGGGACGAAAAGCAAAACTGTTTGTCAGTAACGATATTACCCTCAAGAATGTCAATTGGTCACTTTCATTTTCAACAAAAGATTGAAGTTCTGAAGTAGTAATCTGTAAACAAACCAGTAAAGCAATTATTGATGAACACCATGTTACATAATGTTACATAATGTACAATTAGTTCCGTGAATGAAGAAAAAATAAAGTGATGTTTCTTCAACTCCTTTCAGAGTTTGAAGGTGAAACAACTGTTACAGGACAATAATCTTTCCATTTGTGGCCAATAACTTCATTCAACGATGTCTATTGCTTATCAACCGAAAAATTCACCAATTGGTCCATTTGTAAAATATTGGATTACCATTGGTCGACTTAAAATGTGCATAAACATCGTTGACAATAAAAACCAAACTTCGGTGTCGAACAGATTAGGAGTTCATGAGATAGGATTATATTCTTGCCCAAAATTTTACATTTCGCCAAAGGGTGAAAGACTATAGGAGAAATTCTTTGCATATGAAGACCAATCTCACATTTGCAAACCATCTTTTTGGAGAGTCGTTGCGTTCAATTACGACTATGACGTAATATATTAGATAGCAATCCTTTGGAATGCTTAAAAAATTAATAAATTTTGGTCTTTGGCGTGATATGTTTTCCAATATGGAAATTGGTAATCAGTTTATTAAATACATGTCCATTTGATGTATTGGTCAAATGTCAAGTTTTCAATTGGTTTAGATCTAAACTCTGGTAGACTTATATCAGTAATTGAGTTGGTAGAATATCATATGATTCAAATTTGATGAAAACAAAAAATTTTTTTCAAGGATGTCAGTGCGTCGTTGAATAGAAAACTTTCGAAAAAGTGAAATTTCATATTGGAAACAAATCAGGATGAAAGAAATGAAGTTAACTTCAAAACATTCCGATATGAAATTCCTGGCCATGTACTTTTTTCGCTAAAAGACATCGAATTTCTGCAAAGACGGCCTCTCTCACGTTTCTTTTTGATAAGAGCGCAGAAATTCAGATAATAAATGAATAATCAACACGTAATCTGAATTTGTTTTTGATTCACAGAATTTGAAGATACGAGTCGTTGCCAAAATAAACAAACTTCAGTATCCCAGCCCGACTCGCAAATCTCTGGCTTGTCTTGTATTTACATGTTGTAGGGAAATATGCAAATTTTGATAAACGTTCAACTGGAAAGCAATAATTCTATCTCATCAAAAAGGAGAAAGACACCAATTTTTTCGAGTTTGCCAAACATTTAGAATTTTTGTTTGGAACGTGGAACATTCATTTCTATTTTCTTTATACGATTTCAAATTCATTTTGGCAACTCAGTTACTCCAGTGGTCAGATTAAATGATGTATGGGTTGATTTTCAAATTCCTTTTCCTTCACACTGAATGCAGTAAATAAAGTTCAACTACTAAACATATTACTCAACAACTCCATTACTATTGTCCATTCAAAGTAAATTACTGTATCCTCCTTCCCTTTGACATTCGTCATTTCCATCCAGAGTTATATAATTTTAGAATAATTGATATGCGTGAAAAGTATATGGCTCGAGAGACCAAAATAATTCTCAAATTGATTTCCATAAATTTGTTCAATTATGGTCTGAAGCCATTAGGCTGACTCAGGATTAGATTTGGGCTCGAATGAATTTTTACTTCTTCTAACTGCCGTATCTTTCAAATTTCACTTTGGTTTGAATAAAAAGATCGTCCCCACGTGATAAGAATTTTGTTTGGTATATTTCAAGTAAATGATGTAGTACAACATATAGTGCAACATTCGGTACTTTGATGAGCTGTCGCGAATGAGGAAGCATTGTCAAAAACTATTACAGTTCTCGCATCAAGATTTGGAATAGATGTGTTTCCAATCCATTCTTCAAAAATATTAGATTCCTTGTTCTTATCATATTCAACATTGCAGTCCTCAAGTAAAGTCTTCTTTTCGCATGATTTCAAAGGATTCGGAACACATCCTTTACTCCCTCCGCAATGCACAATGATTAGTCGAGATCCTTTGTTTGTAGGCATGTTAGGCATACACATTTTCGAACCATCAGACCATTATTTCGTAACTATGTCGTGAATGTCATACAAAGTTTCATCTGAATAGAAAATTTGCTGTTGTTATTGTCTGTATTGTGTTATTTGTTCTGAGTATTTGTTACGCGATTCCACTATTATTCTGCTTTTCCTGATGCTGTATGACTTTTCAGCCAAACATAAAACTTGGATAGTAAAAATCATCCAATAGGAACCGCCAATTCTTCAGTCCACGTGGACTTTGTACACGTGGTTTCTTTGGCCTTTGAGTGCGCCGACACTTCAAGTATGCACAATACCAGTTACTTCGACTATACAAAATTTGCAGTCATGAGCTAGAAGTACGGGAAATGTAATTCTGAGAAAAGAGACTTTGTTTTCTGTCCATATTTAAAAATTGAAAAGTAGTATATGTGACAATGACTGTGTGTGTATTCTTGTTAATTTACTTAACGTACGTTTACAATGAAAGTTGGCAGCAGAAGTGTAGAAAAAAACTTCAAAGCTAAAAACGAAGATAACGTGAAAGCTTTTCTAGACTTGACATAAAAGTCATTGGCAGGGTTTCGAAGCGAATCAACTTTGATGCCATATGCCGTTGTTGCAATAGCATCGTTAGTATAACGAGTGATTGTATCTCTCAGTTCTACTTCTATAACGTCTTGGTTTTTCTCCAGATAGAAGGAAACGTAATCGTCCGCACATTCTGATATCAAACCGAACATCAACCTCATTTTGTTGCCTGTGAATGCTGGACTGAGGACTGGTCTCATTTCTCTCCACCTTTGACCTGCAAATGAACTATTATCAATTGGAAGTTCTGAATCATATGAAGTGATACATGCATTTCAGATCTTGCATAGATGGGAAAGACTGGAAATAAAAACAGGAATTGTTTGGTCGGTGAAGGGAAGGAAAATTAGATATGGAGCCAACGAAAATCCTACAAATTACCATTCTTCAGTACAATAATTTTTCAGTATCAGACAAAAACATATATTCCTGACGAGCTTGAGAAAAATTAGATACAAGTAACAGTACGAAGAGTTCCCCTGAGAAAACCTGGGAATGACGTTTGACGAGACAATGGGAGTGGGTGGAATTTTGTGGACTTCGATAGAAGCTGAGGTTTCAAAAGATTATTCAAGAACACAGATGGGATGTTTCTAATTTTCCGTTTCAGTGCCATGTGTTTCTATAGCTCCATATCTCAGCAAATATTCATTCTACTGTATCGTGGTATTATAATAATAATACTGTTTATACCTTATTAGGATGATTAAACCTCTTGAAGGAAGATTAAATCTTTTGAAGATGATCATTTGACCATCAAAACACGTGTTTGGGTACTAAAATAACGGTTTGGTGTTGGGAAAAAACTGCAGTAATATTCACAAAGTTTTTTATTTACCCATAGAATCAACTATACTCTTACCTCTAAATGTAACCTCGTACTTGCATCGTATCAATTATACAAAATGTTCTTACCTGTCAGTGAAAACAGATTCTTGGCCCAAAGTGGATCTGAAGTTTCAGGCATGACGGCCCTATGGTCAACAAAATGGTCAAAATCTTTCACAGTGATTTGCTTAATCAACTCTGGGTCTCTTATCATCAAGGTCGGAGTTACGTATTGATATATTCCACAGTATCTGCAATTTGAACCCAAAAATAATGTGTGTTTGTATGTAGAAATTTGCCTTTGGTTGTTGCTAGTCATTTACAAGCTCAAAGATCATTCTGGTACCAATTTTAATGATAGTGTTATACACTGTAAAATAGAATTTCAATTTACTGGGCCATATGTAGCTTTTCTTACCAAACAAGTTTTTTTCTAGAGATCACTTGAATAAACGTTTCAAACTTCATTCATATTTCTGAATATTGGAGATGTATTTTTGATATATTGGAAATAACTTTCAATATCCAAATTTTCTAGGAAATGAATATTGCGAAAGGAACTTGACATGTTTATTTTTTCCAGTTCACCTCTACGCCAAGATTTTCCACAAATCAGAAGAAAACAACTGCTGTCATGCTTTTGGAGAAAAAGATTTCGGACTTTTACTGCTCCATCTTCATACACAACATTGTGGTAAACTTTATGAGGAAAGAAGAAAGCAATTGATTTCAGGATGAACTTTCCACGAAGACACGTAAATCAAGTACAGAAGTTACTTTCAGGTACAAAAGGGAAGAAAATCTTTCCTGAAACATATACATTCATATGAACATTGAATTATAGGGAAATCATTTTTTTATTATTATATTATTATGGAATTGAGACAGATATCTTGCTACACGATATGATGAATGAAAGATATTACCATGAAACATTATTATCATCAACAGAAAACTTTGAAGTTTTGGAATAAGACACCTGTCTTATCACCTCATCACCATCGTCCTGGATAAAATTACAAGATAGGGCACATATTTGATTCATAACTTTACAAGAGATGAAACTCATATCCTTTGAAAATGTCGTTAATTTTTGTACGAAGATGTAGAATTGAAAGCCCATGTTCTTTTTCGTCATAAAAATGATGCTTGGCAGAGAGACAGGCAGCTAGCTGTCGACTAGTCAAATAATAGTACACTTTCGAAAAGATGCAAATTAAGGATGGCCACAGAAACGAAATGGCGGATTACATAGAACAAAGTCGCCTAATATGGGGGTAGTGCCTAATATGGAGTAGTTCAATTTTAAGCAAGTACTTGTTCCGACACCTATTGTGAACATTAAAAACTAACCACCGACTTCCTAGAAAGCGCCCGTTCACATTTTGGAGCAAACTCGTGTTGCGTTTCGATGATTTAGGTTATGGTTATTTTGTGTATGAATAAAACTTTATGGTGACTGTTGCATTTTAGATATTTGAGGAAACTTAAAAGTAAGTTTTTGAAAACCTAATAATATCATTCAATACAGAATTTGTTGTAGTTTATGGAAATGGTTTTGGTTTCATAAGAAAAGATCACAGTTCTTTCACAAAGATTCAACTTTCCAAAATCTAATTTATTAACTATCAATTCCTAATTGCAGGTACCCCATATTAGGACACTGTGTATTTTTCCATATGAAACTAAAGTATTTTCTTTCAGATGCCTGAAAAGCAAAACGTTTGGAAAAGGCAACAAATTATATCAGCTATTTTAGCTGTTCGGCAAGGCGAAATGGGCTACAAGAAGAGGGCGCAGACCAAAGGTATACGTAAATGAACTTAGAAATGTACGTAAAGATGAATGGAGCACCTGAAGACATTGTGAATTCTTCGTTAGGACGAAAGATAGTCTTTCCAGAAGAAATGGAGTAAATGCTCGCAAATCACTGCTTAGAAATGGAAAGAATTTTTTTGGAATTACTCGAAAAGACGTGTATAGATTGACATACAGCTCATGCAAGGCTAATAATATAAAAACTCTATTTAGCGTAGCAAAAAAAATTGCTGGGAAGAAATGGTTTTCAGGATTTACTGCAAGACACAAGGAATTGCCATTGAGAACGCCCTCAGGAATATCATATGCGGCATCAAATCATCTACCACTTCTTGAAAACCTAAATCAAAATTCAGCCAGCATCTTCAACTATAATAAAACAGACCTAACCATAGTCCAACGCAAGCATATTGAAGTTGTGGGAAGAAAAGAAAAAAAAATAAATAGGTGTAATTACATCAGTTGTTGTTGTTGACAGCTATGTATTTCAGTGGCACAAGCCAATATATACCGCCCCTTTTGATTTTTACACGTAACAATATGAAAATGGAGCTTATAAATGGAACCCTACCTGGGTCACAATATGCGTGTCACATATTTGGTTGGATCCAACAAGATACATTTGTACAATGGCCTCGCCATTTCATTACTATAACTAAGCCAAGCGTTGACGATCCACTGGTGTTAATCCTGGATGGTCCTTGAAATGTGGAAATCATAACTGTGGTGCGAGAAAACAATGTTAACATAATATGTCTTCCACCCCATTCGACACATCGGATGCAACCTTTGGACGTAGCTTTTATGTCATCATTGAAACCTTTTACGTGCAAGATATCCCAGACCTGATTAGACTTAACCCAGGATGTGTAGTATCAGGCTATCAGGTGGGAGAACTTTTTTGGAAAGCCTATATAAGAGCGGCCACCATGGATACAGCTATAAACGGGTTCAGAAAAAACCAGAATATTTCCTCCTGATTGAAATGCATTCAAAGAATATGATTTTGTGGCAGAAATGTGAAGAGCAAATAATGAAGAAAGAGTAGAAACAGAAACAATGGATGAAGAAAATGTAGAGGAAGACACAGTAGAGAAAGAACAATTAGATAACAACGAGTCAAAAGAAAAAATCCCTGAAACACAAGTTAACCCTTCAAGTCAGGAAACCGCTGAGAGATAGGTTACCCCTGAGAAACAGATAACTCCTTCAAACGTGAAGCTTGTTTCAACTGCTTCAAAAGTTATTATCAAAAAAAAAAAGGTACAAAATGTGGAAAAACTGCCTTTGCAACTAGAACTCCATACAAAGAGGAATAAGGCCAGCATAGAAAAATGAAAGATTCAAAACCAAGTCAGCAGAAAAAGTTAAATAAACCCTAATGAAAAAATAATAGTCAGTTGTTGAAGAAAAAGCAAACAAAAGCAAGTTAGTATCCTGGCGTTCTTCTTCAGATTCAACCCCTGAAACCGCGTATCAAGATTCTGATGACCAACAGGTAGAAAATTTTGAAGAACATGCCATCTGTATTTTTAGCGAAAATCCATACTCCGAAGATGTCAGAGGTGAAGAATGGATAATGTGTCAAAGCAGCTTCAAATGGGCTCATGTTGATTGTGCTATTTGTGAAAGAAATCCGTATATTTACGACTTTTGCATTTCTAAATAATTTATTGTATGTTCTTTCTAGATGATAATTTTTTTATGTTCAGAAGGGACGAATCTTTTTGAATTTCCATAAATAATTATTTAAAAAAAAAAAATTATTTTACTTATTTTCAAATTTTACATATTAAATTGGGTACCGCATATTGCGAACATAGTGTACCCCATGTTAGGATATCATATGCCCCTAATATAGATTAATGCACTTTTTTTTTAAATTCTGCATATTTTCATTTGCTTTTTCTCAAACACGTTCCTTCTCATTGAATGCTTGATAATATATCCAACAAAACATGAAATATGGTAATACTGCTTGAAACTACCTCCGTTTTTTTATGGTGTTTTGAAGAAAACCACTCCATATTAGAAGACTCCCCTCTATTATCTCGTGATACTCAATAGAATGATTACAGTTTAGTAACAAAATTAAAAACTGAAAACTTGTATTGAATATATTATGATAAATGCACCTCTTATTCTGAGGATTAAATATTGTTCTCTATCAATTATACACCGTTTAACCTGAAATTTGAAAAAAACTGATGAAGCACAAAGATAAATCTTTACTGATTCAGTTTATAAGGTGTTATTTTTATTGAATTTATTGGTTTTATTAGGCGTGCCTTGTTTGCTTATTTGTTTGGGTCAAATTCAGTAATTTGATTTGACAGATTTCTGTTAATTAATCTGATATTTGGTACACACATTTAGTTTTGAAGACAATACAATTCAATGAATTACTTATCATTGTGAATCCGAAATGGCCGCAGCTTCAAAATGGCAAATTACATATTGTTCTCAATATAGGTATCAATTGTCAGAGCTCCACCAGTAGAATAGTAGTACACTTTGAAATAGATGAAAATATAAGACGGCAGCAGCTATAAAATGGCGAATAACAACTACCTCAGTATGAATATCAAATAGCAGGGCTCGACTAGTAGAATAGTAGAACACTTTGAAATTCAAGATGACTGCAGTTACAAAATGGCAGATTACATACTATATCTTAATACTGAGGCACTAAATGAACTTAACTGGTTGAGAACAATTCAGTACCAGAATTAAAAAATTTACCATAAAACCATTTAATTGAAAAAAAATTATGTAAATAATGTACTGAAAACTAAAATATAATTCGAAAGGTCCTCAGTAATCTATGGTATTCATCAAAAGAAAAAATAATGAAATCGAATATTTAAATATCTTCTTAGGTTATGCTACGCCCAACAATTGTATTATTTTCTATCTGATCAATACCGCAGATTGCTTAGAAGAGTGGTATGATGACTACTACCTAGGATCTTACGAATATTTTTTTTACTTTTACTTCATTACTATTTGTAATGTAGTTAGTAATGAGTAATGTAGTATTATGTGTATTTTCTATAATGTTATCCAATTTAGTAATAAAGAGCCTTGTAACAAGTGTCTTGAGGCGAAACATCGGTGTATACCAGTGAGAACGACAGTGTTCCATGTAAGTGCAATTTGTTACTATTCATTCAAAGTAGAACTCATGTGAATGATATCTGATTTTAATTCCACAAGGAATGTTTGAAATACAAACTGAGTAGAGAAAAGTACCTTCTGAATAACTCAGTGTTCATAAAGAAGTATTTGTTTCGAAAGAGTTTTTTCTTTCGTGTACTTTTATGTTTATATTAAAGTCGCCGTTTCAGGAGGACTTTCTTTCAGTTTGTGTCTGAAAGTTACTTCTTTGCATGATCTACACATTCATGTATAGAGTTACTTATTTTCAAATTGATCACTTCCTTCCTTTCTTTGGAAGATTTCCTCATCCCTTTTTTTGTATCAAGATGCAGTGGTAGAAAGCCAAAAACTTTCTTCACCAGATAAATAATCTTTTAATCACTTTTCTCGCGGATTATAAAAGAAGAAATTTCAAACTTAAAAAATACTCAGTCTCACCTTTCATTAGGAAATTGGTGATAGAGACGTCGTACTAAATCAGCAAAACTCTCCATTTTGAATAAAAGTCGCCAGTAGTCGCCAAGTATTGGAACGGGATTTCCCTGTTTTATATTTCTTCTTTTCCAGTAACTCAGAGGTCTGATGAAAATGTAATAAAACGCTGTTACTGCTAATAATGCTAGTACGATTGTTGTCAACATGTTTCATTCAAACTCTGAAAAAATACAAATACAAGACATGTGATTGATGACTTGTTTACTTTATGGTAATTCATGATCAGTTAAATGAAATAAATAATAACACTTTTGTCTAAATACCACTGGTTGATTTCATTTATATAACCGGTTTCGGGTCAAACCCGAAACCAGTCGAGTAAATAAAATCTACCAGTGGTATTTAGACACTTCATCACTACATGTTTCATGGTTGATTCATTGGGTTGGGCAAGTGATTCAAGTGTTTCAAATTCCAATATGACGCTCCAAATTGACATGCACATGACATACACAAACATAAATGATATAGGAGATGGCACATGGCCGAGTAATGAAATTATGCTGTGCAATAACAATGCCATCTAGTTAAATCTTCTTTCTCTGCACTAAGCAACATCGGGCTTATGAGTTCAAAAGCCATAAACACGTGTCCTTAGAATATGGATTTATAAAAGGATCAAACACAGGAAATGCAAAACTTGATTTTGTAGAGCCTACAGTAAAATCCATGGACGAATCAATGAAGTGCCTTGCGTTCTTCCTTGATCTCACCAAAGCTTTCGATACCAAAATTACTTTTTCAATCCTTTTCTGCCAATCTTCTTCGGTAATATTTGATAATCCTTCTTTAATCAGCTTTATTACCTTCTCATCAAATTTTGGAAAATTATTTTTACGCCTGATGCTTAGTTTCAATTTTTCCCAAACAAACTCGATGGCATTGAAAACACAGAAATAGGGGGAACCCTCAGTATGGTCTGTCCATACTTTAAAACAATACTCTTAGGGGTATGCACTTTTTCAAATGTTTTTGTCTGTAAAACTTCGAGTAGTTGGTTTTTGATATAGTAATCTTCAATATACAAATTGTTATTCATTAAAAAACTTTGTATTTCATCTTTCCTCGAATTTTTATTCGGTACTTTTATGAGCTGTCGTCAATGATAGGGAGCGTTGTCAAGAACAATTACACTATTCGTTGTGTTTTCAAATGTGTTTTAAAACTATTCCTCTAAAATATAAGCTTCCATGCTCAAAGAATTCGGAACCTATTCTTTACTTCCTTCGCAATGCACAATGATTTGTCGCGATCTTTCGTTTGCAGGCATGTTAGGCGTACACATTCTTGAACCATCTTTTCGTAACTATGTCGTGAGTGTCATACCAAGTTTCGTCCAGATATAAAATTTGCCGTTGTTATTGTTTGTATTCAGTTATTTGTTCTGAGTATTTGTTACGCAATTCCACTATTCTTCCGCTTTCCATAACTGCTTAACGTTTGTTCATTATTATAAATCTAAATCCTAGTTTTCAATGTATAGTTCTGAAGGGTTTATTCACAGCAGCTCAAGCTATGTTTCAGTTGTAGGAATCTCATTGCTTTTGTAACAGTTGTATATTGTTTTTCTTAATGATTTCATTAGATGAACATCTAAAGGTTTGGAAATCCTGTATCATATCGCGTCTTGCATTCATAAGGTTTGTTTTTGACTATTTTACGTACAGTTGAGACAAAAATTTCGGTCAAATCTGATGTTATAATAGTTTGTTTCCTTTGAATATTCAAATGCATCCGAATCTTATCTACACACACTACACTGGAAAGAGTCTGCGTTGTTATCACACTTGTTATTACTACCAGTACGTGTCCAAGGACGCCACATTTCAAACAGATATCAACAATTATGACTGCACCAATATCGAATTTCAACACTCAAATCGCGATCAGTTCCTGAACCGAACACGACTACGGTAACCATCCCCGCATTCTATTCGTCACCGTAACATGACTTCGAATTTAATTTTATGACTCTTCAGCCAATCATAATACTCGATTAGTAGAAATTATCCAATACGAACTGGCAAGTCTACATTCCACGCGGACTAGTTCGCTGCCGGTTCATTTTTATGTATTGGTTTTTTTAACATTTGAGATTGCCACCAACTTAAGGAGTGCACAATATCATTCAATTCTACTATATGTATTGAAAACTCACTTATTCAGGAATCATTTATGACAGCTGATAGTTGGTAACAATATACTGCAATTTCAGAAATGGGATATTAACGTGTTGATTACATTTCTTTATATGCCTATTATCTGTTGATTGAACTTCATGAAGTTGTCTTCCTGGCAAAAACACGTTCTGTATCTGAATGAAAATAAACTTTGATCATTTGCGTTTGATAGTAATAATCAAATACGTAACGGAGGTTGATTTCTTGACATTTCATTCGAGTTTAGAGTTTTTCTTTCTGACGAAACAGGTATCGAAAATCATTTGTATTCAATTATTTCATGAGAGATCTTCCTTGAATATAAACAGTGCCACACATTAAGTTCACGATATATGTATTTCTCTATTAATAAATATAATGAAAATTATATTTTCCAGTTTGTGCTTGGAGAATCAGTAAAAAACAGCTACTTTCCCTTTTTCATGTGGTGTAAATTTCGAAAAATATCAAAGAAAAAATTTGCTAACTTTCCAATTTCATACTCTCGTTCAAAATGTGGACTCTCTACTGCCCCTTTGACTTTTTTCCAATTTTTCAAATTTTTCTATGATAAACTTGAAATAAATTGTCAACTTTTTTGTATGAGAAAAAATGAATTGTATATTGATTTTTAATTATTCAATTAAAAGCTCTTGCCTGCAACTTCGCTAGTATGAATTTCAGTTTTCCCAAATGTTTCAACATCATAACGTTTTAATATGTGTCTTTATTTTTGTTTCAAAAATATAATAACATTTATAACAATCGCCTTTTATTTCCATATTTTATTTGGAGAAAAGACCTATTCTAAAATGTTCTTCCACTCAACCCCACTCAGTAATCATTTTCAACAACAATTTGGCGTGATTTCGCAAATTGATACAACTCAATACAAATTCTAAATGTTGAGTGAAGCCTATCATAACACAAAAAGCCGTTTTGGAGCCTAACGCGCATAAATACTCAGACAGTGATTATTGAAACTTTCATTATGTGTATTAACTATTTCAGTTAGTTTTGACCCTTTCATCATTTCTACTCAAAATATACACTACATAATAATTTTCATTGAAATATTGACGTTGAAGATCTGAGCAGATATGTTTTGATCAGTATTGAAACAGTTTATCGAAAATTTTGGAACCCGGGATATATATCCCAATACCAAACCGTTATTTCAACACCTTGACACGTGTTTCGATCACCAAGTGATCATCTTCAAGAGGAAGATGCATATTTACTATTCTATTTACACCAAAACGGAGTTTCTGTTTAGGTCATACACCCGAAGGTCTGGTATATTTATTGATTTCATATTAGTACAATGATGATATAGACGTATTAACTACATATAATTCATGATTATATATCTTCATGAATATAATTAGTGAATATGAAAATCAGCAACATTCTACAAAAGAAAAGACTCAGCTGGATTATTTTATAGTTTATGAATATTTTTATAGAGTTCGGTCATACAATTAAATATTATTTTTGATGAACTTGGCCACTATGAGATTCAATTCAATTTCCTTTCGTCTGGATTGAAAAAGGGACAGTTTTTTCTATCAATATCGAGACTATAAATCCTTATAGAATGGAAACAGTTGAGGGAGCTTTGATAACGAAAATTCTTGCCTCCTTCCAATAACTATTTCGGGCAATGGGTGAGAACAGTTAGTGTAGGAATTCCAATAATAAGAAAAAAATTTGATGAGTATTGTATGAATCTATTCAATTCTTCAACGCTACAATCTCCCTGAACAAATTTGTCATAAAACTTGAATAATATAAATGCCATATTTCCGAATGTTCTGAATGAAACTTTTCTAGAAGAGAAATCTGAAAAAAATGTATGTTGTGCTGGTTTTCAGTTGAACAGCACTTGCCGTTTTTATACTTGTATTTACAATTCATAATACAAACGTGTTATTATTATTATTATTATTCACTACAAATCAATTCATACATACCGTGGACAACTATTCACCATAAAAGAGCACTGTCACAATAATTCGTCAGAGATCAGATCAATTCTCTAAATTGAATATAATGATGAGATTAGCTATAAGGTTACTAAGATCAATAGTCGACCCAACATCAACATTCACCACAACAACATCCTCTGGTGTGTCGTAATAAAATCAAATTGAATGATTGTTTCGTACTGTTTGAATTGTTGATAGATACATAATCAAAATTATTCTTCTCACGCCTGTTTTGAAGGAGCTAAAGCAGACCACACACGTTTTGATAAGTTGCTACTGAAAGGAGATGACATATTTCTATAGGGTCAGATTAAATGAAAACAGATAATATCAATATTTCAAAAGATAATATTGATAGTCCAAACCAGCAAATTCAGAATAGCAGAGCATGTTTGGACTCATCAACATAACATCAAGTGGGCTCAAGTTGAAATAATAATAATAATAATAAATCGACCTTATTCATCAGAATATGCAATAAAATACATAGTCTTGATACAATTTCAATAAATGATGAATTGGCGGGGGTTCAGCCTGAGCTGTTTCTCAACCCAACCATGAGGATAGGGAGTGTCTACAAATATGGTCACAATACATAAGTCTATAAGGGCAATCGAATAGATGCTTGTGGTTTTCAAGATTATTAGTCCGGTTTTTCTTTAAGTTTGTTTTTCAATCTCTTCTTGACATTCTGTAGATTGAACGATTTATATTCATTCGGCAACTGGTTATAGAGCCTGGCGGCATTGTAAAAACTGCGAGTGTAAATGGAACTGCGATGCTTTGGGATCACTAAGATATTTTTATGTCGCGTTCGAAAGATTGGCATGCTTGAGAATAACTTCAGTTTCTCACAAAGATGACCTGGTGTTCGAGTCAGATGGGTTTTGTGGGTAACTGTGAGGAGATGTAGTTTTCTCATATTCTGTATTGAGAGCCAGCCTGATTCTTTCATTTTGTGACTAATGTGGTCGAATTTNCTTCATCTTTGTGGAAAGAATGTCACGATTTGGGTACAATTGTCTAAGAGTATTATACGATACCTTACATAAGTTGCTCACATGTCCCGAAAATCTCGGCTCACTGTCTAGATACAAACCTAGATTTCGGCACTTTTTGACCAGAGGGAGGTTGTGATTTTCAATTTTGATTCTTATCTGTCCAATTAATTAATTAATTGATTGCGCCTTCTAGTTGTTTGAGTTTTGGTTGGATAGTTAGTTGATTCCTCACTAGTGGAATTGAATTTATCGGTTGCTTTTGTGGTGAGGAAAATTAGTTTATCTAATAAAATTTTCTGTTTATATTTTCCGACCGTATATTTTTTGAATTGCATATTTATAACGTTGCCCATTTTCCGCATCTAAATTGCCGGTTATCACTTTTTTATTTCAGTGGGGAAATAACTATATCCAATAAAATACAACATTTAAATGAAATGTTCAAACCGCTATCCACCAGTTTCTTGACAATAAGCAATTCTGAGGTAATTCTCCTTATTTCGATCCTAACTAGAATTTTCAACTTCTCTAAATTTTACGGCCTTCATACATAGACCTTTTTTTTAAACAACCTCATAAGAAAAATCTAGTGACGTAAGATCTAGATATCTTGGGGGCCACTCTATCGTTTCACGTCTACCAATACACTTCCTAGGAAAACAGTTCGTTAAGAATTCGCGAACATCACGTGCCAATTGCGTAGGTGCACTTTCATGTTGCAAACAAATGATTTCATTTTGAAATTTAGAATTTTTAGCGTTAGAAAAAATATTGGCAATAAAAGGTATGATTTTATCAATCATCCAATGAGGATTATCCCTGCTGCAATATCTGCAGTTTGTAGCCTTATTGAAATACATAATTTGTTCAATAAAACGTGGATTGACAAAATTCCTTACAACGATCGGGACTACCTTTATTCAGTTGTTAAAGTAGTTGTACTTTGTATGGATGCTATTTAGAAAACGTAATACACAACGATGAGATATACCATTGTCTGATACAATTTTTCGTGAAGTACTCTAAGGATTATCGTCTACACTTAATGGAACATCAAGTATAACATTATCTTCTATTTTACGACTTCCAGCATTCGGAATATGTTTGACATGGTCAGTTCTCTAATTTCTCAGTCTCACTAACTGTTGATCCAGTTTCTCTGAATTTTTTCTCAATTTTGTTTACTGTTTAGCGAGTGATAGGTCTATTTAGATACTTCACTTTAAACAAGTCGCATGCCTCTTGTTTTGAGTTCCGGTTTTACCTCCGTATCCAATAAATATAATTTATATGCGTTGGGTTTCACTTAAAGTAGCCATAGTTTACTTTCAAAGCCTTTTTCCTCCACAATTAGTACTGAATATATGTCGAAATGCCTCAAGTTGATATCTCAACTGACATTTACTTGACAGAAACTTACTTTTTACTGCGATTGTCTTTTTCATCCATTTTAGAGAAACAGCTATATGAAAGATAAAGTATGGCATACACTAACTATTCATACCTGGAAAGTAACCATTGGTGAAGCCTAGGGGATTATAGCCTTGGCGGAAGCTCAAAGATATGAAATTTAGCATTTTTTCTTATAGAAATTCTCCCCTAATTTTTATGAATGCCAAGACGAGTACAAGCGTATACTAACCCCAGCATAATTCGTACAATGTTACAAAACACCACATGCCAATATTTTTTCAAGCGCCAACAATCCTAACTAGGCTAGGAAATGGATCGGTAGGCGCGGATCAATAGAGTGACACCCAAGATCGCCAGATCTGAAGCCACTAGTGTGTGGGGTTGATTGGAATTAAGACTATATACAGGTAGACCGTAACATTTAGAGAAGCCGGAAAATCGTAATTAGTAGAATCACTTCAGAAGTTATTCCTAATGTACAAGACAGATGTGCCTGTAGATTTGCTCATCGTCAAAAGTCTGGTCGATAGCACCAAATGGCACCAAATTAATGATCATCGCTGAGAACAACATTGGAAGACCTTTCAGATGAAGTATCATATGACCTATATTTCAATTTAAAAAAAATCACGTCACTACGTAAAAGCCACGTAATATCTGCAGAATATACATTTGAAAATCGGCACTCAAAAATAAAAACTGACGAATTTGTTCCATTATTTAGCCGCTCACTCTATATACTTCACCTGTTTTCTCCACGAAACTACAGAAAACGATTAAGTTTCTGTTATATCTGAAAAAGTAATTGAATGACTAGTGGACGTTTTCTTATTTAGAATATTATTGGTTGTTTCCGGCCCAGATGGAGTTAAGAATGTAAATTAATTTAAAATAAAAATTCAACACCTTCTTCATAATAAAGTGTACTTAACATATTTTTAGACTCTTAACATAGGCCAAAATATTCAGGGTAGTAGGTATACATAATCAACATGCTGTGTATCGGGACAAATATCAAGTGGTTTTAGAAAATGAAATAGGTGATTTGCTATAATTATATATGAGAAAGGTACATGAACAAAAAACTGGCATCGACTAAGTTTTAACTGTTAAGTGTAATTCATCGCAAGCCATATGTCAGAATCAGATCTGGCTGCTAAGTGCAGGTTCTGGTTATTGAATACAAAATGAAAGAAAGCAACTTAGTGACAGACACCTGATCACCTAGGCCGAACGTTACGATACTTGTTTATATCCCGTGTCAATTTGAAATATGTATGAGATTGCAAAAGTGTGAATAACCTGATTCAATTTTCCTTTCTTTGAACACAAAAACGCAAGAATATATTTTAACGGAAATACAATATTTCTCTCATACGTTTGTGATATATTATATGGAACAGAAAAATTTTTTCACTTCAACATACCCTTTATTTATAGATTTAAACCTTCGATAAAATATTATTATACAATATTTAGGAAGATAATACTGAGAATATAAAAACCAACAAACTTTTAAAAAAGCAGATTTGATTTAGGAAAAACCTGTTCATATCAAAATATTTGTTGATGCCTTTGGAACCATTGTTTCAGCTAAATATTTAATGAACCCTGACAGAAATTATACGTACACAGTTCACATTTTTATCGCAACCAACGAAATATAGGTGGTGTAGTTAGGGTAGTGTCTATCAGAGGTTATTCCATTAATTTTAATTAGATTATTTTCATCACTTAATTAAGTTGACCTAATAATTCCAACCCAGTGACGGATCTAGGGGGCACAGGGGCACGTACCTCCCCAGAGTAAAGACACGCCCGAAAATTGTTTAGTGAAAATCTCACAATGAAGTGTTTCTTGAATACGTGTTTCATCATAGTTGTACCGTTCTGTTCATTGTAAAAAAAGTAAAAATGTCTTTAGTCGAATCTTGTGGTTCGTGATAGCGAAAATAAAAGGCTGGCAGGCCTACAGTAATTTTTTTAAGAAACCAACTGTAAACTTGACAACATATTCTCGTACTTACCTAATATTTTCGCCTTTATCACTGATTTTTCATGTTCTTGATAGATATTTGAAGTGTTTATTATTTTCATCACAGGGTACAAAAATTGTTTTTTTTCCTCCTTTAAACACTTGTTTAAAACCCCTGATACTTAAGAGTGCCAAAGGATGAAATAGAATGAATAAGTAGCTGAAATAGCACAAGTTTGTGCTTCTGGGTGTTTTTTGAAAAAAGACGGCCGTGGCATCCACCACAATCGATCAAATAAAATATCAGAAGCAACTGTCGCGGAACATATTAGAAGCTTCCCAACAAGATATTCACATTATTCAAGAGGCGATAATAAGAGAAAAATTATCTTCCCGCCGAACTGAATGTAAAAAAAATGCATGAACTTTACCTCCAAAAGTATGAACCAGAAAGCTACAGTCTCCTCAAAGACAATCAGAAAATAAAACCTAAATTTCCATATTTCTACTATAGATATTTCACAAAAAACTTTAATATTTCTTTCCGAGATTTACGTAGTGATACGTGTTCCACATGTGACTCTTTCAAAATACAAATAGTCCGACAACCCAGAAGAGAAGCAGTCCTTGATTCAATATAAGGAACTATATTCACGGAAAGCACAAGCGTTCTACGATGACCTGAAAGCTGAAACTGAGTTAGCAAAGACGGATGAAACAGTGGAAGTGATTTCCTTTAATTATTATGAGCAGAATTTACCGTTTCCCGTACTGACTACTAAACAAATTTCGACAAATTTGGGTGTTCAATCAGTACTTTCATTCCTGCTCTGGAAATAAGTCTGTCAACTATATGTTCGATGAAACAGTGGCCAAAAAAAGATTGCATTAAGACAATATCATTCTTTCATCATTTCATTGAGAAATATGTTGATAAAAATTTTTATCATTTTATATATTTTCACCGATAACTGAGCTGGTCAAAATAAAAATGCTGTAATGGTGCATTTTTTGATGACCTTACTTGACAGCGGTTGATTTCTCAAGATAATTCATCACTTACCAGAAATGGCCATAGTTTTTTACCGTGTGACCGAAATTTCGGTAAAATAGAACAAAGAAAACGTAAAAAGAGCACTTGCATGTTCCTGAAAAATGGTATGATTTAGTAGAGAACTGCGGTAAAAATTTTATTGTCCAGAGAGTTTCTCAAAGTATGATATTCGACTTTAAATCTCCCCTACAGCCACACTTCAACAAGTCAGAAGTTGTTAAGAAGACGCCATTTACACTTTCAAAATACAGGGTATCGTTGTACGATGCTACAAATCCTCAACAGGTGTCTGTTGAATGCAACCATTCCACTGAATATCTGATGACATATGTTTTATTGAAAGATAAACGTACTATTCCCGATTTAGAGAAAGTACCCCGAGCATATCATGAGAAGTTACCTCTGAAGAATAAAAAATATGACGGCATCATGCAATTGGTTAGAAAGTAAGTCCCACCTATACACTAACCATTTTATGACAGCATCAAACTTGGGGAAGATCAGGAAAGCGATTCCGAATAGCCAGTAACTTCACACTCAAGTTTAGTTTCACTTCAAATGTATAGAAGATTATGTTAATGGCAAAGAAAGTTTTTGGCTGTCTACTACTCCATCTTGATACAAAAAAAGGATATTCCACAACGAATGTTTGAAATACAAACTGAGTAGAGAAAAGTATCTTCTGT
>WOGP01000494.1:0-24111 GCA_015342065.1 Leptinotarsa undecemlineata | reverse complement strand
CCGTCAACTTTTTTTCCCTAAAGCGATCTAAAAAAAAATATTGCCATTTTTAAAAATATCCCTAGACTTTTCCGATGTGTGTATATCAATTGAACTGTCATATTTGAGAATAATTTTATTCAGTTTGAAAAGAAATGTTATTGAAGCCTTGGGAAACCATTTGCAAACGAACAATGCATGAATATTTCATTTTGAGAATAGAATGCGAACTTTATGAAGTTTGGGGACAAACGTCACTGAAGTCGTTTCAAAAAAGATTCATCCTGTATTTGCATTGCATTTGTCTTTCGAATTTGGTATTTGTACAGCAGCTTTACCGAAGTGTCTCTTCTTTCTCGTAGGGCCTGTATATCGCCTAGAAGCCCTTGTTATGCTAAACCAAATCCAAACACTGAGGAACCCTCTCACGTCTTACAAAAACACAAGTTTTCCTGCTTTGTTTTTGTACAAAACACACCTTTGCTTCACGGAATCATATTTGTCGGATAAAACTGTTGTTATCGTTGAGATTTGATATTTTCGTAACTTATAATGATGCCAATCAATGACGATAGTTGTGTAGTAGATGTGCAAAGTAGATAGATAGTCTTTGCATAGTCTTTGCAGAGTCTGGATAGTGGGGTATTGCAGTAAGTAAATGACTAATTTTTTAAGTTAGTCCAAGCATTCGGAAAATTTCATTTCCGTCATCAGGGAAACTACAATAATATAAGTTTTACAGTAAAATTAAAAATATTACATGCTCATGACTTAGATCTTATGTGAGGATGGTTACATTGATGTTGAAAAAGAAATGATGATACATTGACGAAGATGAAACTTGATATACAATTCCGAATGATTAAACATTTTTTAAAATATAATTTCTGTCAGACCGTTATTCACCTCGTGTGTGCAGGATTCAAATGAACGAGTTAGAGCACAAAAAGGCATACATAAACCCAATAAGATATAAATCAAACCTGGCATCACACGCCATACAAAACAAACATAACTATCCCCTACCAGAAAATATCAAACTCATAAAACAAGTCAATAAAGGAAACCGTATGTATATCTGGGAAAACATATGCATCCATGAATTAAAAAATCATAATTCACTTATCGAGGAACGAATTCAAATCGAAACACATTCAAAATACTACATTATACAATACACATTCCTGGAAACAATGAACCTAGAAAAACACACCTGATGTGACCCAAGTACAGGCAAATTCAAAGAGACATTCGGATGAAAGGAGAGGACAAATACCCGCCCCAAAGCGTTCCAACGGTATGAAAGAACAAACAAGAAGATAAAACATTCAGTTTGAGTTGAGCCATGAAGATGATATCACAGCCTGATGTGCTATCAACATTAACTTTTGTTATCATTGTATTATAAAAATGGAAATGAAAGTCACACAAAAAACAAAACCATATAAATAATTCTGAAATAGAAGCTGTTTCAGAGGACTTTCAAAGATTGACTATTTTACGTTTCTTTATGATGCGACTAAATTAGAACTTTACATTACCAACTCCATTAAGAATATGAACGAGGGAGATTTTGATTATTTGTTCAGGAGACTCCATCTTGCCAACATAAGGACCGTTAGTGAAAATATTTGACTTTATCCTAAAAACTTATCTACATGGGAGCCTACAGATTGCTGTCATATAAGCTATTTCGAATGATGAAATGAAAAAAATCTATTATCGCTAACTTATTCCCATCTCAATACTTTCTATAAATTCCGTAAATAGTTTGAGAACCCTTGGATAGAATGGATGTTCTTTCGAATTCAATTCCAATTTGAATCAGATACGTTATATTTTGGAACTAAAAAAGATTTCATTTAATACTCCTTTAGTTTCATGAAATATTTTCAATTCCTATATTCCATGTAGCGATATAGTAATACCATTGATGTTTCATCTGTTCAAAATGGCTTCAGTATCTGACGAAGAGTTTCTGAATTGATGTCATTCATTATTTTACATAAAAAAGGGAAAATTTACTGATTCACAACAAAATAACTGAATACTGCAGGGCGTATCCATAACATAATGCTTGATTGATCGCTATCATACAGTCGAAATAAAATTCATAATTCATGAAGTGCATAAAATGCACTCACGAATCGAAACAATAAAAGTATTATTCAACCTTCTAGGCCCAATCAAAATTGTATTGGTCTGTAAAATGCGTGTGTAGTAATGAGTAAGCGGACTTCAATTGATCTCAATAAATTACTTTTTTCTAACGCAATTGGATCATTCTATCTATGACATGAAAATGTTTTTGATTATTGTGTGAATTTTGAATGGTACAATATGAATTGTGCCAAAGAAAATACCTGTATTGTGCCACAACCTCTTAAATGCTTTATATTCCTACACATGTCTCCTTTTCTTATTTTCATTCATCCAATCATCTTTATTTTCATTCGACTCTTGAATAACTGATCTATATATTGCTGTAAATACCGATTAATAATTTACTTCAGAATGATCTACTAAAATCCGTAATAATATAAAATCGATCACATTTCCAATTATTTTTCACACGTGACATTTGCTTCAAATCTTCAGTTAAAGATCTCACAATTTTTTGACAAAACTATCAAGTTTATCAAACAATGTTGCAAAATTTTTCAAATTTTCTGTAGTCTCAAGTTTTTTAGCTTCATGAATCCCTTCATTTAACTGTCAAATTTTTAATATTATCTAATCTTGATTTTTCAGTAAAGTCAAATTATTTTTTTCAACTGAGAGTCATTTTATAAGTTCATAATATTGAATGATTTGAATATATGCAATATCTTGATAAAAATATAGTGATATATTTTTTTATTTATCGCAGCTAGTTACAAATAGTACAAACGACGCGACGTCTACTTTGTTTCGCGCTTCGATCATTTTCACTGTGAAACTAGCTTCGATAAATAAGAGAATTATATCAGTACATTTTTACTAAGATAATAATATTGATTGCATAAATTCAAAATATATAATATTATGAACTCATAAAATGAAATAAATAATAGATAAAAATAATTTTTAGTTAAAAAAAAATTGAATTCATTGAAAAATTGAAATACTATACTAATTTCTATTCTATATTCATAATATTTCATAGTTTCATTGTTGATTTATTTTATTCACGAAACTGTCTAGTCACGTTCATTTATAACGTACATATATAACAATATAACAACCTATAATACAATTAATTCTTTCAATGGCGGTTAGCATTAAATTAAGATTAAAATGACTAGTCATTTATAATGACTTCACCAACTTGCGCTCTGAGTGTAAACTGTTCACAACTCGTAAATAATAACATCACCAACAATATGCGGCATAATAAAGAATCTGAAAAGGGAAAACCTCAAGAGAAACTCCACTAAACGTGCCACCAGATGCCGCGAGAATAAATCAAACAACTCATCAGAAAAAATAAGAGCTCTCACATTAAAATGGCTCTATTCAGATGACGATAATTCAGTACTTCTTAAACAGTGCATAAATAAAAAGCTGTATTGAGTCGCCATAAGGAGTGCCAGAAACTCCTTATATCGCGGCGGAAAGTTGAGAAACGGAGTTTGCTGAAGCCAAATGGCCTGTCAAAATGAGTTAGGGGAAGAACTGTACGGTTCGAAGTTTTAGTATGGATTTAAGATGAAGTTGGAGAGGTTAAAAATTGCAAACAGATCTCATATTCTTCAGTGACCTTATACGTCATAGTTTTTTTTCATGATATATGAAACAATAGTTATATAATGAAAGTAATAATTGTAGTTTTCAATCAGTCGATACTTAATGGGTTGTAATTTATTCTTCCGAAATTCCCTTTCAAAATTAAGTTTGTTTTATTTCAATACTTTCATTGTTACCAGAATTTTCCTCCTGAAGATTTGATTCATTCCATTTTCAAAAATTAAAAAGTACGCATAGAATACAATTTCTACTCTGAGACCCATACTATTGAATATTTTTATCACAAGGAAACAGTAAGAGCATGATAAGGAAGAGAAAACTGCCACCCTCCGAGGTATCCTTCCTTTACATACAAAGATTATCGAAAAGGATGAGAAAAATTGGCCCTGAATACAACATTGAAATATGCTTGATCCAGCAGTACCACTCGTAGCAACCTAACAAAAACCAAGTCACTAAATGTAGACGACTCCAAGAATTGTATTTACAGCACAGGATACCATGTGGATTCACCGAAAATTCCTATTCTTGAGTGAAACTCGAACAACACATACTGAAAGAAAGCAGTGGGTGGTAATATAGAAGTATAGAAGGACTCACCAACATAACACCAAATAGTGCAAAGCTGAAATAATCCACAAGAAAAAACTTTCGTTCAGAGGGAAATTCAAAGAAACTGCACCTATGGAACCACTATGCACTCAGACAGGTTAGTTTGAGAATTTGCAACTTATGGTGAACTGTGAAAAGGGATACTGTGCACTGAAAAGAAGAATCGATGGCAAGTGAGTTATGAATTGGTTTGCAATATCAGAAATAGGCATCTAGTAATCAAAACGTAGTAGTTTGAAATCTTTTTTTTATTTTTCATCATCAATCCTTTTAGATATATTCAATCATCATTCATTTATGTTTTTATTGTTTGTATGTTTTATACATTACTTGTTGTTCAACTCATTTCAGGTTATGATAATTCCTTTTCCTTAGAAATCAACCCCATTACTCACACAAATTCCAAAATAATAATACATATTATTTCATTTTTGACATTACTTCTTCATTGTTTATCCAAATCATCCGAATATTTCTGTACAGGTAACAGTCAGGAAAGTGTGAAGTTTACGAAAATGTGTTAATAGAAAGGGTAGAAGTGGAAACATGCTGTATGAAAATTTGCATTTTTTGATGGAATGTCTTTTGAGATATTTTCGAAATTTAGTTTCTCAGAGTTACAGAGGAACTCAAAGCTAGAATTTTTGTTGTCCATTCTTCAAAGCAAACGACTTTCATACATTATATGTTGAGATTTGTGATATTGAATTAAATATAGAAATAAATACTCTGTCTACTTTCCACTTACTTTATTACTTTTATTACTTACTTTATTTATATTGATACGACCAAGGTTTCGGTTTTTACACCATTCTCAAGTATTCTAATACTACTGACTTAAAATAAATATCGGAGTATATATATCCGAGAGTAGGTAATAAGATATATCTACCTACATTCTTTAGTACCAAATGTTTAAATTTCAAATTATACTTAATTGCGTTGTCATCTTGTAGATATGAAGTAATAGACAGAGAAAAGTATGAATGTGATCTTCAATTCTCGAAGAGTAGCCAAAGTCTGCTATGAAGATTCATTTTTTCATTTCCGTACAGTCTATCTCGTCTTGTGTTTGTAAATATTTTGCTGGAAAAATCCTAATCTGTTTACTTTGTAGTAAATATTCAAGAGGTAGCAAAAACGTACGTGAATTTCTGGACTTCAACTACCGTCTCCTAATATGACTAATAACCAATCCATTCAAAGCTTATTGTTGAATGATCTGAAAATGGAAATTTTAACAGGTGATAATCGGCTGTATTGCCAAACATACGCCAAACTAACTGACTGTTATAAGAAAACAAGTATAGCTGAGGCACCAGTCAATCTGATAATAACACCGATGATCTTCAAACATGACTTCACCTCTGATGGAAGCACCAAATTCTTACGAAGGTTCGACTAGATGAACACTTCAGTCTAGCTGACCACTATTCTATTCTTCATACAGTCATTGTTCACTGTGGTTCTGGCGTTGAATTTGATTATTATTACGCCTGGATCAAAGACGAAACGGACTAGTTTAAGTTTGACGATAGTCGTGTCACTACGTGTTCTGGCGACATCTTGAATTTATTGGAGCCACTGGAGACACCCTACATTTTGTTTTATGAAAGACAGAATATTGGCAGATGAAGATTTTCAGATGATGTGGTACGGCAGGTTTTTCTGGATTTTCCTGCAGCTGAAAAAGCAAATGCGCCACTGGAATCAGTGTAGCCGCCCCGGAGTACCAATTAATTTTTGTTACCAAAATAAATTTTCAGGAATTGTTATGACAATAATAATTCAACTTTTTCATTTAGGAGTATTTTTTTAAAACCTTCGTCTCCTGATATGACTTCATTAATTTCAGATTCCAATATATGTCGCATAGTTCAAACCCACTTTATTTTTTAATGTATTCTCAGATCCTACAACTATTCCAAAATCCTTAGAATACTATTCCAGATGCTGCAAAAGATTGAACATGTTGATATGAGATAATTTCAGAGGACTGAGAACAAAGTTGAATAATTTCAAATAAAGGAGAAAACTGTGACCTAATAGTGTGGACAAAAACATGGTTTAATGAATCAATATACAGTTCGGAATTCATTAACTGTAACAGGTATGAGATAGTGATAAAAACTCGCATATAACAAAAAAAGCCAGAGGAGGAGAAGTTTGATACGGTAAAGCGAAAAATTAAAAATTTTAGACTGGGCGAAAAAAAAGTGATGTCGATGCTTTGTATGTTAAAGTAAGGTTTAGCAAAATAGGAATCGCTCTTTTTGTAGTTTATTTTCCTCCGAAATCAGCTGTAGAAAATTACAATGATTTTTTGATATTTATGAACAAACGGTCGATGATAACAGAAATGTGTCCGTCGCTAATGACTTCAACCGACGACTAAATTTGACATCCCGGTTAACGGTACGAACAAGCTTGGATGAGAGACATTTGATTTTTCAGAATTCAAGGACTAAAATGCTTTGGAACAATTGTATGCAATTCCAATAATAATAATAATAATCGAAAACTTGATCTGGTGTTATCAGCTAATGAAACTTGCGAGTTTCTCAAAGTATCTATATTTGACTTTTCATTGCTAGAAGAGGATGCAAACCATCCCGAATTGATATTGAATCAGAAAATAGTGAGAGTAATAGGGAAAGTACCTTCTTTGGAACAGAAACTGTCTATAATTTTCATGACTTCTTACACCTCTCGTATAGAGTAAGAGATATTGACTGAACCTCATTGTTTGAAAAAGAAAATGTTGTTGACGCGGTAAATTTTTTCTATAGTGAAATATATGACGTATTCAATGAATTAGTACTCCAAATGAAAAATAAAAGTAGTATGTTTTCTGTTTGGTTTACTTATGAAGTAAAAAAAATTTTGAAACGGAAAGATGAACTAAGAAAGTTGAAAAATCTATCCAACTATTATATATGTCGAGGAGAGACTAACATTGAAAAAACTAATTGATACGTGCTATAAGGAATACCTACATAAAAAATTTAGAAGACTTCGTTAAACATAGTTCAAACACTTCTGGTCATATACGAAAGAAAAACTAATAATTCGTCCTCCATACTCAAGCTACAGGACTCCCAAGTGAAAGAAAGTGAGTGTTCAGATTCTTTTGGCAAATATTTTCAATCTGTCTACAGTAATGACCAGGCGACTTACAGCATCAACTTCGCAGGTGATGTTGAAACCCGTCTCACAATCGACGAAGTAACCGACTGCGACTACTTTGAAGCGTTAAAGAAACTCAAGCCAAAAAAATTTGCAGGAAGTGATAAATTACCGCCTTATATTAACAAAGTATGGCTGAAGCAACCTCTTCTTCATTCTATAATTCGTCAATAAAATCGAATACGTTTCCAGACTTATGGAAGGAAGCATTAGTCACACCTATCCAAAAGTCTGGCAGGGTCTCTGATATTGAAAACTATAGGCCAATAGGAGTGATGTGTGTTATTGAAAACTTAACAGATCATCTATACAAAAGTTTTGGCAAAAACATTTGTGGTTAACATCAGGGATTTGTTTCAAAAAAGTCAACGTCAACAAATCTAATAACATTCACTCATCATGTCCTCAACCATCTAGGTAACAAGAAACAGGTTGATGTTATTTGTGCAGATTTTCAGAAGGCATTTGATAATGTTAACTATGATATGATACTGGAAAAGTTGCATAGAAATGACGCTGATACCCAAGCACTCGAATTGCTGGCATACTATTCGAATAACCGACACCTCGTGGTCAAATATGGAGGTGATTGTACGGGGAAATTCTGTGCTGATTCTGGAATCCCTCAAGGATCAAACCAAGGTGCATTAATTTTTTTATATTCATTAATGATTTCATGTTCTCTGAGTGTCTGTTATTCGCAGATGACCTCAAATTTGATAGACAAATCGAAAACTCACAAGATTATGTCAAACTAATAGTGTTCATCGATGGAGTGTGAAAAATGAGCAACCGTTCAGTATATCCAAATGTTATGTCCTATCTTGTACCCGAAAACTAAATGAGACTCTATACAATTACTCGATGAATGGTATTGAATTATCCAGGGTAGAGACTGTCAAAATCTCAGGTATATGCTATAACTACACACTGGTATAAACCACAATTGGACTACATAGTATTTCAGCACTACGAATTATTGGATTTGTAATGAAACAAAGTGCAATTTCAATGATATTGAAGCGATTACTATACTTTATAATAGTTTGGTCAGACCTAAACTTCAATATGGGGCTGTAGTATGGGATTCTTCATATATCGTTCATGAAAATAGATTAGAAAAAATTTTAAACAGATTTCTGAGATATTTATATTACAGAAAATATAAAGTATACCAGGATTATAAATGAACTAGATCTGTAGCATTATAAAATGAAGTTAAAATACACAGTCTAGATAATGAAAGACAGACAAGTATATTGTCAATGTGTTATAAAATATATAACAAAAGTTATAATTTCCGATCTCAAATCTTTACTGAAAGAGACAATTCCAAAAGGAACAACATGTCCCTTTCAATTCATTGATGTAGTATAAACATCAACAAATAACATCAATACAATGATCAAAATGATAAACAACTTTCTGTTAATGTCGGATATCAACTTTGTTCTTCGTCCCAAATAAGTTCATATTGGTGTAAAAACATAATTTTCATGCTTAGACTAACTTTATATTTTTTCCTTCCAGTCGACTTAATGTAGTAGCTACTCGTAGATACAACGTTACTGTATTCACCTATAAATATTGGAATTCTATTTATGATTCAGGCTGTATTTATATTTCTATGAAATTAATGATTTTCATGTAATGAGGTTTTCACTTGTTGGAAAATTAATGAAATAATACATATCATGTATGTTTCAAAATTATATATTCTTCAAAAACTAGATACAACCGATGTATGATTTCCAAATCGAAATTATCATCGATATGTATTACTATTTTATATCTACATTCACTATTTGCAATTTTTTATTTTGACTTGTTTTCAGCTATTCCCCTCTCCAGGAGGTAATACACAATTCAAATATCTCCGAAATATCCAAAATTTTACTGTGACATTTCTCACCTTTGAAAAATTGAACTTCAACAGAGTGTTCCTGTGCTCCAATTCTTTTCTGTCAATAAAAACTCTTCATGAATCATTAATCATAGTGTTAATTATTCCTGAGCCTCTAGGGTTGCTACGATTAATTTACTTGAAGTATTAATTTGTCGCCACATTTTTTCTGAAATAATTAACAGACAGTGCCGCACAGAAAGTGAAACCTAGTCAGATCAATTAATAATTCTGAAGCTAATGCTTGTCAGGCCAATGACAATGAATATATTCTGAAATGTAATTGGCCCTGCCACATATTTCTCTTATCTTCATTCACAAAAAAATTTCATGCTAGTGAAGTAGCATATGAAGTAACTCAATTGATTACTCACTGGAAACGAATAGAACATATTTATTTCATCATGTATATCAAAACATTGAAAGTATTTCAGTTCTAACCTTTACATATTCACGAATAGAATGACGAAATAGAAATATGAAACATATATGAAAAGACTATTGTCTTTACTGACATTTCAAATAATAGTTCTTCTGAACGAAGTCATAATACCAAATGATTGTGTTTACTTTCCTGAATATTATATTTTTAATTTTGTATGAAAATAGAAAAAACAAATGGAATAGATAATCTAATTTTTGAAAAAACCGAAGAATGAAAATTTCCTCTAATTTTTACCTTCAACCTGCATTTGATCATAATATACTACAAATTATATTTTAAAGTAATAATTTCGAATCGAATGCGAGAAGGGTTATTTCCTCCTTTATCTAATTTCCAAATGAGATATAGGAAGATTCTAGGTAACTGTAACAAATTATTTCTCAGTAATATTTCAATAAGGAGTGAAATCATTGCGTATCGAAACTGCCCCCTCTTGTGGCTATTAGTTCCCGTTGGAAAGTGGAAGAGTGGGAAATTGCTAAAACCCAACATCGATCAGATATATTTCTCGCTAAAAATGATCTTGTTTAATTTGTGTTTATTCTGTTACATAATATAGAATACAGAAATGTGAATAGACATAATGCTGCTGACTCAGATTGTTACTAACATAATCTATCCAGAACACAATACTTACCACCTGCCTTGGCGTAATCGCTTGCAACAAAAATGGCAAAATCTCAAAATCAATAATTAATTACATGCACCATTCACCCAGTCAATGACCAGGGAATATATAATGCAAAAAAATATAGTTATCATCTGACAGCTATATGTGAAAAATATTAAAGCCAACTTATATTTTTAACATCGTAAGTAGAAGCTAGGAACTCAAAAAAGTTTTTTCAAATTACAGTTTAGCAATAACGAAACAACACATTTTCATTATGGGCTTCAATGAAGTCTATGAATACCGAGATGAAACATTTTCTTAATTTCAATTTTATAGTTGAATACAATTGTCTGCAAAGAGTGGAACAGCAAAAATATATTCAACTCGATATAAAAACTAAATTTTTTGACAATTGGCAATATTACAGAAATGAGAAAAAACCTATAAGACATTGATAAGTGAAGCAAAAAAAAAGAACTATAATAATGGGTTTAGGCAGAACAGTGAAAACAAACAGAAAACTCTCTAGCAAAGTAGGAGACAAAAGAATTGATCAATGGAGTCATATATAATTGTGACTAAACATTAAAACTTTTCACAAAAATCTACAGGTGATATTATTATTATGGTCGTAACTATATCCCAACTCTATTGAGACAACTCAGAAGATCAGATAAAACTCGCCAATACAATGAAGAGATACAAAAGACTGAGAGGAAAAATAAATTGCCACACTTTATTGACACATAACTTTACGAAAATGAGACAACAATCCTTCAAATAAAACACCTTCTTGAATACCAAAAATTTACATACGATATTGAGAAATCTCAAGATAATAATCGAAAATTATTCGTACGATAATATATTTTCAATTCAGATGATGACGTTATTGAAAATTTCAATGACATCAAGAAGAATACGCGACGTATTAGTTCTGTATTTAGCCGCGTCAAATAGATCGGCTATTGTTGACAAATACGAGTTCAGTCACTTACGTACTCTGTTCATATATGCGAAAATTGTACTTTCGTACATATGTTTTTCCGAAGTTTCTTGTTATTCAGGTAATGCAATTTATTTATTGATAATTGATATTTTGTTCTTAAATCGATGCATTCAACTGAAAGATTTAAGGGAAATGATCGTTATGAATACCACTCGACATTTTCTCTGAATGTGTACATTTTTAAACTCAAATTCTGTTATATTTGAGCAATACCGATGGAGCAACCAGGAATAGACAAAACCATTCCTCCTATTGATTAATGATTTCATCATGCTATTTGATCTCTTGTTATTGCTGAATAATAATGTTATTGTTAAAGAATGGAAATTTAGTGAAAAAAATTTATAGTTTTTGGTATATATATTCCTATATATGTATATTATCTGCGTTATATGTTCATTGAGTCCAACAATTAGCTTCGAAAGTGAAAGTGAAAGTGAAATATTTCAAGACAATTACTGATGAAGTCACTGGAAAAGACAATATCCTGTTGTTTCGTTAGTTTAGTTCCTTCAACAACATTAAACTTCAAGTTGAACTAGAGTTCAAAAAAACCCATACATTTCACCAGAAATATCCGAGATAATAAATTATTAGCGTTAATAATATATTTATTTCAACATCCCACTCAAAATGCGACGAGATGCTTCAAACTTTGGGAAAGGTGCAAGTGCGTCTGAATTTTTAACTCCGCTCATGTTTATGGGGATGAGTGTTTGTGAGGTGTTCTTCGGAATACAGATGTAGGTGGAAAGAAGGACGGCTTGGGAAGTAGGGGTTGTTAATCGAGAATTCTTGTTTCTGACAACTCCTTTTCACCCCTAGAGTATCGATAGGTACTTAGAGAGCGCTCTCAATTCATTACACTTGCACCCAACCCCGTCTTTTTGGTTGAAGATGTAGTGTTGGCACTGTTGATTTCGGGGGTGTTTGATTTTAAAAATTAATCTTTCAGAAACTTCAGCTGATCAACCAATCATAGTCACGTATATTTCTAGGTATATATTTCTGTGAAAAATCGATGTATTCAAACTTCCGCAGCTCATGAACAAATGAATGAATACAAAAAGAGATAGAAAACAAATGTTACGGAGGTCAACGAATCCAAGAATGAATGGCCTCTTCTAATAAAAAAGTTGTTTGAATAATGAGGAATATTGGATCATACATAGAGTAATTTAATTTCCATAATTTCAAATGATTATATTTTCATTCGAAGATAGTGAAATTCACTTTTTCAGTTATTTGTGGGACAATATATTCATGAAGATGGCGAAGTAATAAGATAAAATGAATTCCCCAGCAAATCATCTGTCCTGAAAAAATAAACCCATTCACATAGGTAAATAATATAATCTATCTATCTATCTTTTTTTTTCCAATTATTTCTCCAGTCAATCATATCCATTTCATTATTTCATCAAAACTAGTAGCTGGTAAGTGGAGGGTGATCACTTAAATTTTTATCACTTAAAGATTTGAAAAAGTACTAAAACCGACCTAAAAACAAATGTTGGCTCTTTATTCGTTTGGTACCTATTTTCCATTTAGCTTTATTGATTAATTTTGTGTATATAAAAATATTACTTCATAATTGTGTGTGATGAGCATAGGCATTAGAATTTTAACATATATTTCTCAATTTTGTTTGCGAATACGTATTGTTTGAGGTTTGTTTCAGGACAGGAAATTCTTAAGGTTTGTGGAATCGAAGTATTTTTCCAAAATCTTTTGTATTGAATTAATTTAATTTTTTCTAATTTTTACCAGCCTATATTTGTTTATTGATTGATTTTTTCGGAATCTTGTAGATTTTCCTACCGAAATACTTATTATCCTCATCTTCCACACTTTTGCTTTCTTTTTGATGTCGATTCAATATTTTCATTAATATTTTCCAAAACAACCACTTCTCTCAATCACTATGAATGCAATACTTGAAGTGTATTGCATTTCTGGTGATCATAAAAAGTGTTTGTTCAGGATATATTTTGCGCCAGACGTTTTCGTTTCAACTTTCATCAAAATATTTATTTAGTAATTTTCAGTTAGGAATCACACGTTAAAAGGTAAGACCTCGTTAGTTCTTAGCTCACACAAGTTTCTCAACTTCTGAGAGTTGTCGTTCGTATGTGAGCGAAACGTCGAGAACTAACGGGGCTTGGAATCCCTTAAACTTTGTATTTCATTTTCTTTGTTTATTTCTTTATTTTTATTTAATTTTTGTTCAATTGTTGTATTGTTTTTACTTGTATTGTATTTCACTGTTATTTCATTTCAGGTTTTTTGCTTGATCTAATTTTTATTTTCAACTATTAATTTTTTAATTATTCTCTTTTAGGTGTCTCACGGATTTCACCTAATTTTATATGTTAGACAATGGAAGTCCGAACTAGTGAAATTCATCTCGTATAAGTTGATCTGACAATCATATTCATGATGTTTAAATTTTTCCGCGAATTTGTATCATGAGGCCAGTTCGGTTGCGGCTATTTTCATTTGCTATTGCGTGTTACTTCATATTTTGGAAATTTGTGAATACATTTTAATGAAACTTGCACTGTTTCCAAAAGTGAAGTCAATGTATGAGTCGCAATTCGACTGTTGTTGCAAAACATAATTTTTGCGGTAGGTTCTATTCATAAGCCGCCTAAATTGAACCCAACTTTTCTCAATGAATTTGAAAACAAATTGATATCAGATGGACCTCAATTTGATGAAATCATCTGCGTGGACGATTTCAATGCGAATTTATCAAATTTCAATAGTTTTTCTTTTCGGAAGTTGAATGAATTTTTTATGACCACTGGGTTGAAGCAGTTGGTTAACTTTCCTACAAGAATATATCTATACCTCTATTTTAGACCTGTGTTTCAGACCTGATAATTGTTTCAGATCAATGCCAAGTTGCAAATTGTAGTTCTCTTCATAATCCACACGTATTTGACCACGATTTGGTTCATTTTACCTTCAATCTAAATGGGGCGCCCTTCAAAACAGCTTTCATTAGAAAAAATAAACCGTGGATTAGTGGTAATATTAAAATTATGATTAAATAATGCGGAAAAAAATTTAAAAAATTCAAACGAACCAAGAACATTCGCGATTTTGAGGAATACAAACACCTTCGAAATTTCGCTTATAAATCAGTAGAGTGAGAGCAAAAAGCCCATTTGAATTTTCACATAAGCAGGCATACTAATAATGCATGGGACACGTTAAAAAACTAAACATATGTTCTGAAAAAAAGAAAAACTATATTCCAGATCACCTTTCAGATGTGAATGACATAAATAATTTTTTCCTAAACTCAATTGCTACTGCCGATACAGGCTCAGACTTTGAACATTATTACAGTCGTCAACTTGCTGGTCCCGATGTAAGTTGGACTTTTAGCTGAATCGATAATAACGATATTTTCAAGTATTTATTGGTAGTAAAAACAATAGCTGCAGGTGCTGATGGTCTTAACTCAAGATTCATCATTATATGTTGCCCGTTCATAATTGAATATATCTCTCACCTCTTGAACTTCTGCATTAACTATTCAGTATGTCCAACACAGTGGAAATTACCTAACATAAGCCTAGTACCAAAATGTGAGGTTGTCAGTGAGCTCAAAGACCTGAGAACCATCAGCATTTTACCCGTTATCTCAAAATTATTAGATATAAAAGATCAACTTATGTAATTCTTGAAAATATATAATATTTTGCCGAATACTCAATCTGGAATCAGAAAAGGACACAGCTGCGCGACAGCCCCTCTGTGACAGATCGTATCATCCAGGCAACCGACTCGGGAATGATTACTGTTCTAGTTCTCTCAGACTATTTGAAAGCTTTAGATGCCCCAAATCATTCTGCTCTTGATCATATTCCACGATATATTGGACTCTCAGAGGAATGTGTTATTTTTTTAGAGCTAACTCAGTGGTCGAAAACAACGAGTTGTACTCAATACCAGGGTTTCTCAAACAAGAGAACTGATATGTGGGGTTCCACAGGGATCCATTTTGGGGACAATTCTCTATGTAATTTTCACAGTGTTTTTCAAAAATGTTATTTCGCTTTGTCATCTACAAATGTATGTGGATGATACTCAGGCGATGTATTCCCTCAACCCTTCAAACATAGAGAACGGGCAGAAAATTAACGAAGAATTTTCAAAATATCAAGAGATCATTTTCTCTCATTGAATCCAAACAAACCTGAGGCGATGCTGTTCGGGAGACGAAATGACAGACTTCTTCACCTAAAAAAAATTGTGTTACTATAAATAACATACCTGTACAGTTTTGTCATGTGGTGAAGAATTTGGGGCTCTGGAATGATTATTCGTTACGATTCGAAAAGCATGTATTGGAATGCATTCGTGAAAGTATATGGAAACTGAAAATTATGTTTGTATTTCGTGCCACTATGAATTTGAATGTTAAAAAAAATACTTTGAGAGTCTTCAGTTCTTTCTATCTTTACTTATTGCAATACGGTCTATTGCTCTCATATCACGGCAACATCCACGCAAAAAATCCAAAAAATCCAAAACTATTGTCTCCGCTTCATCTATGGTATTCGTAGGCGTCAACCTATCTGTCATAAGCTATGAGATGCCGGGTGACTAAATAGGAAATCTCGCCAAAAACTTCACTGCTCCACCTTATATCATTAAATAATCACTACCCAAACTCCCTCCTACCTTTACAGAAATATTGTGTTCCGCACTGACGTTCACAATCTTAATATTAGATCGAAAGGTATAACACCACCAATCCACAAATCAATATTGTTTGAGAAAAGTTTTTCCTATAATGAATCGACCACTTACAATGTTTTTCCAAATGATTTAAAGAATATGAAACTCCCCTTCTTTCGAAAATATTTATTTGAATCATGAAGTCCCCTAATATCTAGAAAGCGGTTATTTGAATCACCACATAGATCTATAGTTTATCTATATTTTGAATAGTTGTCTGCGATCTTTCGTTATGCTTGTCCAAAGATTGAGTGGAAGACCATTTTTTTGCACTCCAGGTGCTCAAGATGAATGCCGCCTTTTCACTTTTATTGAATGAAGATTATTATTATTATCATTATTAATATTATTATTATTATAGTTTCGGAGAAATACATATTCAAATATAGTTCTGCAGAGGCATCTCTCTTAGAGCACTTTAAGGATTCTCCTGTAGTGCTTGCAGTTTGTTTTGAAAAAAATACTAGAAATGGGTAAGATCTATAGATCAGATGCTTCACAAGTAATAAGTAATATCGAAAATTGTGAAAAAATTGGTGGAACAACATGATTTTGAAAATCTAGCATTTTGACCGACCATAATTATGTTTCTTTCAGAAAAAATCAATCTAAAAATAGAAAGAGTCTTGAGCTTTTACCGTGGATACTTTCAAATTATTAGGTGCTATCTGGTATCAGTGCTTACATATAAGTATACAAACTGACATAAACCTATGAGTTTTTTGTATAGAAGCCCTTATGAATTATTATATGTGGAAATAATGCAGTTTCAAAGCTAATACATATCTTCGTGTCAAGTTTGTAAAGCCCCATTTGAAGATAATAACAATTTACTTATGGTTGTTTTGAAATGCGTAAAATGAATCAGTTTGCTTAAATTTTCTCAATATATATTCCCTTGATATTTTTCATAAATCACAGCTAAACTTTATCAAGTTAATTCAGTGAATCATATCATTCATTAAAATTATATCCGTGGTCTTGCGTCTCTTTTTTCACTATTCTGCTACCTAATCAACAATGAACAAAGTCTTTATCTAATTTTTAAAGTATTCCAAAACCCTTCACTGATTATCTCATACACCCTGTCCAAATCCTCTAGAGATTATTGTATTTTCATCAAAAGCAAGACCGTCAAAGAAACAAACACAATATGTTCGTCACGTTTATCCTTTTTTGTTATGCTGAAAACTTTTACTCACCAGGATAGAGATGCCATTCTCACATACCGTCACCGTTACAAAAACTGAGGTAATCATTCTCCTTTGTTTCTGTGCAGAAATATGTGCTTCAAAGGAAAAACAGAGTTATTATCACGTAGCATTATTATCAGAAGAATGTTTCGAAATCCACAAGGTCGGTTGGGGTGTCGCTGAATATTGCGTTGTATGGAAAAACTGGAGACATTTTTCATTCCTAAAGGTTTTTCTTCAGTTTCACGAGAGTTATTGCGATTTGTGGTATTAATATTTTGCAACGCCCAATTTCATCCATAATTGGATATTTTGATTTTTGTACTACATTCATTCTGTTCTTTTCCAGCATCATCTATAGGCACAACATGAAATCAATTTTGAATAAACCAAACGATCAGTTCAAATACAACATTCCATAATTCGACAATTTGGAGTAGCCTTCGACTCATTGAAATTTCCAAAACTTCATTATCACCATCAATAACCATCTACAATCATTATTGAATGGTGATTCATCAGACATAATTACGAAACCGGTACTTATCAGCATATATGGAAACGACAGCATATAAAAATAATTTAAAAAACATTGAACATTTGTCACCCTGACAATGCCACTTGAGATGATGGCGAAACGTCGAACCTCGAAGTACTTTTACCAAATAAATACGCGAAAAAACAATTGAACATTTTTCCTCGTCCGTGAATATGTACAGTATAAAGAATCCTCAATACTGAATTTTATTTTTATTTTTACTATATGGAACATATTCCTTATTGTAGAACCACCTGTAATAAGGTTCGCGTTCGAAAAGAAATGAGAACACTCCTGAGAAAAAGTATGGATGTTTGAAGGTGGTTGACAATGTTTCGTGGTGTATTACATCAGTTCGGACTTCCATTGTCTAATATAATATAAATTGATTTGAAATCCCTGAAACAAAAATAAAAAGATTGAACGAAAATAACAATTTTACTAAACACAAAAAAACTGAAATTACAAGGAAATAACATTCAAGCTACAAACAAAAAATAAAAAATTGAAATATTGATAAAAGCTGAAAAATAAAAATATTATTAACAGAAATGAAAAATAAAAATAAAGATTAAAAGACTCCAAACCAAGTTACGTCACGACGTTTCGATTGTTAGTATCCACAGTCGTCTTCGGGTGATAACTGATAACTTTTGGGGTTTAAATGAAAAAAATGTATTTTCAGTTGCTCAATCTAAAAAAAAATATAACTACAATAAAAATCAGTGGCGTTTTTTTCTCAATATTTTTGAATATGGTGCTCACTGAGATGCCACTGAACCCAATAATTTCATCCTAGTTTAGGCTAAATAATTGCCTTATATTACTTCAATTTGTTAACTGAAGCAAATTTCAGTGAAATCGGTGTAAGGATATTTAATATATTTCATAAATTCCGTTTTCTTCCCCGTCTTCTACGCCCTGAATATCAGAAACGAAGCAACTCCGGATATATCTTCACAAAAACTTTTATTTTTTAAACGACCCAACGAATCCCTTTTTAAGTTTCGTACAGTAGTTTGGAAACATTCTGTTTCTGTTTAAAATATGTTTTTCCGTTAATCAGCAGTCGCCCCCCCTACGAACGACAACTCTCAGAAGTTGAGAAACTTGTGCGAGCTAAGGACTAACGAGGTCTTATATTTCAACGTGTGATTCCTAACACGGTTGCAAAATCATCCCAGCTTGAACCAGATGAATTCTCTCTAGGGGAAAATATCTGGTCGAGGCGGGAATCGAACCCACGGTCTTACGATCGTGAGTTGGTCGCACTACCACCGCGGCCAATTCCACAACTCTGTATATGAAACATTTCAAAATCAGTTCATGATTGATGCAAAACTTGTATTTACCTGTAGAAGAAACAAATTTGGCAGCTTGACTCAAAATATCAGATACAAAAGTAAAGAACACTTTGATGATTGAGGCTGTGTAGATACTATCAAACGAGTGAATATTTGAAACAAGGACAAAAACAATATCAGTAAAAAAATGAAATTATGTTCAGGAAAGCTTTTTTAAAATTTATTTCAATGAACATTGTTGCAGTTCATGATATTATAATTAGATGTGAACGCAATTATTATTCACATAAAAGTACCACTTTCAATGGGGAATGTTACTCAATTTGGTTTATTACAGCAAATGCAAGTTTCAACAAAATAAAGTTGAGTTCAATTAATGAGTTTTTCGAATTCATTTCAAAAAGTATTCAAATTGATGTGTCAAATGTTGGGTTTTAATTTTTAAAAGGATGTGTTTCTAATTCAGATATTGGCAACATCGCCTAAAATGCTAGATCGGAGTTTAGGTTAGTATTATGCTAGAAGAAAAAAGTATGTTAATAATGTCAAACTGATGCGAAATATAAATTATAGTTCAATACCACCTTCACAATCTACATAAACAATAGTTGTTTTGTTATTTATTTATATAGAGAAAGATAGGTTGGGTGCAGAAAATGTCACAGAATGTCTCGGAACTCGGAACATAAGTGAACAGAACAGCATGCATCTGAAATATGTCATCTTCGTTTGTCTGATACAGGTAACAGATTCATTATCCTTTATTAGCTATAACCGATGCTTCCAAATGGTGAAATAGAAAAGAATGCCTTTAAATGTTGAATGCATTATTTCATTCCTCTTTTTTAAGTATTTAAATAATTTTTTTTTAAAAAAAGATTGAAATGATAAGTTTAAAATGCGTTGTTTTAGAGCTCTTTTATGAAAACTACTTGATTTTCGTCAGGAGGAACAGTCCCCATTGGGGACAATGAATCTGCAAGTATAGGTATCTGAAAATAAAAGAATTTTTTTTACCAAAAATACTCAATATATTTTGCAGGCATATTTCAACGACACAGCGAACTGGTATTTCTACATTGTTTTTTTTGTATAAAGTGTTTTATCTTGTATCTGAATACTCTTCATGACTGGATATTTTATTATAATCATATGATTGAACTTACCGCACGAACACTCCAAAATAAAGGTTTATTATTATCACTGTTGAATTTTCAACGTATTTTAAGTTGACATGGAGGCATCGAGTTCATTATTATTGAATCGATTAGCGATAAGTCAGGCTAATCAGCGCCAAAATAGTGATTGTTATGTCTTTTATGTTGACTTATATAATGTTTGCTCATTTCGACATTATCAGTTGAACTTTTTGGTATTGTTCATTGAAAAACATGGACTCAGGTGTCAGGGAGAGAAGAAGGAAGAATCCTAGAGAAAAAGCATCGCTCTTTTCTGTTGTAACTTTCTTGTGAGTAGATTCAATAGTACCTAGATATAATAATATTCAATGCACGACAATATAGTAAAAACGAAATTCAGCAAATTCCTTTCTTTTCATAATTGTATAAAAATAAACTAAAAATAAATATAGTGTTTTCAAGAAACATATAATTTATTGATTGAGTTCATGTTAGACTCGGACTGTCATCGAAATTCGCAAGATTGTATAGTCTGAAGTAATACTCATCTGGAGTTATACATATCTGAAAATTCAGAAATAATATAATAGATTGAATTTTACAAATGATATTGCTGATTTCAAGGATTTGAAAACAACATATGATAGTGAACTGTTAGGGAATTGATAAAAAGTAAGGCAAGGTGGTGTAATGAACGTTGATATATTTTGTATAGAAAGAAAGAATATACAATTTAGGTGAAAGACTTCTGCTAATCTATTCTGAAGGTTTTTCAGAATGATAAGTTTTTAAATTTTCATTGGCAAATCCCAAAGTATAATAATTTCTTACCCTTGTGAAGAAAGAAAATAAATAATTCAAAGGAAAATTATCACAAGGCTGAGAAATAATAATTTTTGAAAACATTATTTTCAACTGGTTGCCTATTCAATCAGTGGCACATAAATTGTTGAAATGATCGAGAATTTCTGTCTCTAGATGAATGATACTTTGTAAGAATGAATCTGGAGGCATATATAAACTTCCAAACTGTTTGGCTTCTGTATTACTAAATGCCTTGAAATAACTGAATACATTTATTCCATTTTGTGTGGTACTAGCCGTGGCAAAATTTGTACATACTCTACATGAATGTTTTCTTTTCCATTTTCTCAAAATGTATCCACTTCATTTTTATGTTTCCGTAACTTTCTTCATTTGCCATTTTTGTTCGATTTTCAGCTTTGTGTACCCGTTGTTCAAAAAGAGCACGAAGAAAACCTTGGAAGAAGATGATGTTTACGAAATTGTGAATAGCCTGAGTTCTGAAAACCTAGGAACCAAGTTAGAACATCGATGGAAGCAGCAATCGAAGAAAAAGGGCCATTCCCTAGCTCTGGCAATATTATCTTCCTTTGGGCTGAGTTATATCATATTGGGAATCACTCAGTTTGTGGTGAGAACTTCACTGATGTGAGTGCTCATAAATATTCAAACTGTAGAACAATTTGAAATGCATTCAACGCAAAGCCTTTCTCTTACAGTTCCTATATCTGTTATATTTCTCTTTTGGTAACTGATTCAATTTTCGTTATTTTTTTTTGAAATTCCAGATTTATCCAACCCACAGCAATAAGCATGCTGGTAGCATATTTTCAACCCAATCAACAAACGATTTCCAAAAGCAACCTTTATCAAAATGCTGCCTTGGTGATTGGTTTGAATTTTGTGACCACTATTTACAACCACAACTACGAGCAATTCATCAACGAAATCGGGATCAAAGTGAGAACAGCAGTTGCAGCCCTAATTTATAGAAAGGCAATGAGGTTGAAACCAGAATCATGTTCTGATATGACCACTGGTAAAATAGGTGTGTGTTATTGAATTAAGCTCGTTAACCATAGTGCTTCTTCTGAATACTCTCCAGTTCACAACTTATTTTTTTTTATTGAACAAAAAAAGAATTTGTTCAGACCAGTATCGACTGACACCTGTCAGAAAACACCTATTCCCCTGGCTAATACCAACCGATGTCAGTGTAGGAATCTCCACAGAAGTATTTCCTGCATATGCTGTTGGCGACACAACTGCTGGAATCAATTTTCAATTATAGGAAAGGCCACACTTGCAGACCGGTTTCGGGCTATTTGGTCTCTCGTCAGTGCAGTAGTGACCATCATCAACCTAAAGTTGATGATATTCCATATTTGAAAATCGAATTTTTTTCAGAATATCATTTCTCTAACCAAGATGAAGCGAACGACAAACAACATATGTATCATCACTGCATTCGGTAAACAAGGTAGTAACCAACCAAGAAATACTTCAGTGAAGATTCCTGCACTACACCTGTCGGATATCATCCAACGACCTCCGTGGCATTAGCCAGGGGAGTATTTGTCTTCTGATACGTGTCAGTCCATTAACCTACAATGTGGGTAAGTTGGGACTAGTATGAACAAATTGTTCTTTTGGTTAATTTGATTTACAGCTAGTCTTCAAGTACCTATGCTCACTTAATATATATGGAGGTTCTTTTTCCTAGTTACTCTCATCACAAAGGACGTCTTCGCCTTCGAAAATGCTTTGACTTTCGTCAACGATATGTGGATTGGTCTAATACAAACTATAATAATTGGATATTTGCTTTATCAACGAATTAGTTTTTCAGTTGTAGCTGGTCTTGGATTCTATCTGTTGATTATACCTTTTCAGTGTGAGTATCTCAACTAGCAATTTTATATTTTATAATGCTTGTGGAAGAATTATAAAACTGTATTTCTCCCAGAAATGTTTTCAATGTGTTTATAACAGCTATAAATAGGAAATTGGCACCATTTTATAGTTTTTATGAATATTCTGTAAGGCCTTTAACAAACACTACAAAACAGTTTTATAAACATTTCGCCAATTACTGAAACATTCTTGAAACAAATAAAAAAAGTTTCGTAAAAGTCTCATAATATAATTGAAATACAATTTTATAAGAGTTTTTCAGTGATTCCAAGTAACCGTTTTGAAATATAATGCAGCCTAAAGCAATACCTATAAAATAAAACAGGTTTTCTTGAAGGCGTGAGAAGTAATTTTGTATTGGATCCTAGGAAAATATAAAAGATATGTCACCAACTGAAAACTAACAAATAGAAAATAGATTAATATCTTTGTGGGCGCCCAACTTTACCTATACTCCCATAGTAAATTCACTTTTTTTGTTGTATTGTTGTGTTGTATAATTGTATAACTCTTTGATCTAAATGTATAGTGTACATAACACACTTTTATATATCATCATCATTTTCATTTTATTATTACATTTTATAGATCAGACTTATGTTTTAATTGGATACCCATGCACAAGGTTCTACCTTTTATGGGTTTTCTATTTCATTTGCTATTATTATTACTCACTCTTTTAAGTATGGGTAACTATGGGATTGAAACCTATGGTGTGAAAGTTGAATAACTTCTTTGATCAATTACCCAAACACCAAACTGATATTTTTGCACTCGACGCGCGTTTTGCCTCATCTCATTTCTGGTCTCATTTCTAATTTTCTTCTCCTGAGGAACCTAACTTTGTTGGCGAAACGCGTGTCGAGTGCAAAAATATCAGTTCGGTGTTTGGGTAATTGATCAAAGAAGTTATTCAACTCATTCTCTTGTACATCTGAATATCATAAGCAAATAAATTATTATTATTATTATAGAGGAATTTAGTTCAGCT
>WOGP01000493.1:0-24112 GCA_015342065.1 Leptinotarsa undecemlineata | reverse complement strand
AGAGGAAGTCGATAGCTAGAAAGTGAATTGTGCGTTTAACAAACAGTGAAGATAAATTAAGCGTTAGGTGCTAAGTTGTGTATATAAATTAGTTGTGTTAGTAAAGTATTGTTAAAAATAAATTTGTTCAAGACAGTTATTTCTTTAATTCGTTACAGTACTTATGTTTCTTGAGAATACGCTTCACAGAGGTTTTTTTATGTCGGTATAATCACTAATTTCTTGGGTGGACCTTCTAGGATTTTCTACTACTGCTTGAAGTACGTCAAGCAGGTTTTCTTCTGTGCATACAGGTTTCGTACGCTCCGTATTATGTTTATATTTCTAGTGAGCCGGCTGTTTGAAATTCTTTAAAATTCTACTTACACTTGAATAGCAAACTTGTTTGTCTGGATACCGCTCGTTGAAAACATTTGCAGCTTCGCGCATTGTTTTATAACCATCACCACAGATCAAAACTAATTCTGCCTTTTTAGTTAACGTTAATAATACTGGGCAAGGCATTTTTAATTAAGGACAAATATGAAAACGTTTTATAGGCAAGTGTCAAGAAGCCACACTATCAAACTAGAGTATTGTTTTAGGGCGTATGTGTTTTTTGTTCATGGCTATCCGCGATAGATTTTGGATTATTTTTTTAATATCTGTTCTGGTTGAGGCATTGTTGTCAGAATAAAAGAAATTTTATACTTTTATTGACAGTTTATTCCATTTTCCATGTAAGTCCATATATTTCCATTTAGTATGTCATCAAGGACAATCTTTATTACAGGGCTGATATTCACATAATTAACATTATCACTGAAAACCAAATCTGAAAATCTACAATGGTCCTTGGTACCAAATTGATTTGTTAGAATGAGATGAGAAAAAGATTCATCAGTAACTTCTGCAGAATTACGTCCTATCTCTTGGAAAGTAACAATGGAACAGATACTAAGAGTATCATCTTCTTCAACCATTTCTAAAATCACCTCTCCAGTCTTTAGAATAGGTGAAGGACCCTCTGAGCCAATGTAATAAAGTCACAAATCACGAAACTCTAAAGCCTGTTGAGCCACATTCATAAAACTTGTCGATCCAAATTGCAATGATTCAGAAATATGGCATGTTTGTTACCCCATGCCACAACATAATTTTATTGCCCCACTCTTTGGTTCATGAACATTCCCCTTTTCAAAACAAGACTATTTTTGGAAATGTACATGTACATAAAGAACGATCACCGATATTCTAAAATTTCCAACTGAGCTATATGAATTGATGAAGCTGTGAGATATGTGAATTGATTGATCATGGTAATTTTTTGGTTGGTTTTCGCGTTTGAAAAATTCCTAGGTGGCTCATCGGTCTCTAACCACTGTCCTGAACATCTCCTTTTCAGCACACGTGACAAACCAATCCAAATGGAGTCATTTCGAAACCTCGTCACCTCGTTACCTAGAAACTTGACAATTTCTGTCGATTGTTCAAATCGTGGGGCATTCATTTTCAGAGCATTTTGAACTTTCCAATACGTTTCCATATGAGAGCTGACGCCCAGTTCTTTCGACATCCCATACCATTTGTGATGGGTCAGTCCCCACCAGGATTCTCAAATCCTCGTCCTGTACGACTGTAGGTCGACCACTTTGGGGCTCAAATCTCCGGAACAAAATTCTTCAAACCATCGTTGAAGATTGCATTCATCAACATTATTATCGCCAAATGCCTGGTTAATTTTTTGGGATGTTTTGGCATCACTCTGGTTCAATTTAACCCTTTCAGTACGGTTGTCGTACATACACGACACCAACTTTTTTGGCAGGCAGACGGTTGTCGTGTATGGAAGACAGTACCTCATCATATCCTTGCTAGACGTCTGCCGTTTTAGATAAGACACAAATAAATTTTTGCTTTTCCCCATCGGCGTCTGTCATACCGTTTCGACAGTTTGTGTTTATCAGACAGACGGATGTCGTGAATTTTCGACAGTGTCGTAAATACGCGACACCCGGCAATATGACAAAGTCAGGCGATACTGTGCCAGTCTGTTTCAGCAAAACACAGAATTAGGTACTTTGGTTACAAACTGTCATCTGAATATCAAGCAGGCCCTTCGGGCCATTGTGGATTATCTGATATGGATGTGAGGAATATTTTGAATGCTGTGAACGATAGTGATATGCATATCGGTGGGGGGAAACCATTTATAGATAGTGGCAGCGAACACATTCCTGACTCTGAAAGCGAATTGAGCTCCGGAGAAAACGACAAATCCTTATTGGACGACGAAAACGCCAAAGAACAACAACATTCATTCAGTTGCTTCTGTGTCTGATATCTCTGATCACAGTATACGCCAGGAGGAATTTCAGATGATATGGGATTCACGTAAGTTTGTGAAGGAAATAAGATAGAGTATTTTATAGAATTATTCTCGGAAGAAATAGTCAACATTATTATTGAAGAATCGAATATTTATGCTCAACAACAGAATGTCAAAGGTTGGAAAAACGTTCATAAAAATGACTTTTACAATTTTATTGCCCTTTCAATGTTGATGTCTCACGTCAAAAAGTCTAGAAATACTGCGGTACTTGCATTTTACTAATAATCAAAATTAACAGGAAGGTAATCGACTACACAATATAAAAAATGTTCTCAATATGATACAAAACAATTTCAAAAGTAATTTTTATCCATTTCAAAATATCGTCATTAATGAAAGTATAATCCTTTTCAAAGGGAGACTGTCTTTCAAACAATACATTAAAACTAAAAGGCATCGCTTTGGAATAAAATTTTATGTGAATTGAAAGGATTTTATTTTAGGAGTGATTAATTTTTGGAAAAGAAAGTTTTTGGTTTTCTACTACTCCATCTTGATACAAAAAAAAGATGAGGGAATCTTCCAAAGAAAGGAAGGAAGTAGTCAATTTGAAAATAAGTAACTCTATACATGGATGTGTAGATCATGCAAAAAAGCATGGTCATATAAATGACAGTTTATCACTTCTGCAGATAGAGGCCACTATTTCCTTTTTATCTGTCTCATTACTTATGTTCGGCGTTTGGTAATCGATATATACATTTAATAATAATATTTTTGATGGTTCCATACAATTACAACCAATCAAATGACAGGATTCAATATCTGGGTATGAAAATCATCGCAGAGATTGCCCATTCATCCAACCGAACAAAAGCAAAAGAAAAAAACAGTATACACAGCAAATGAATGGTCTTTTCACTCCCCACTTTGATTATGGTTTCACTTTTCCAATGTTCTCACGTGACTATCCTACAACTGAGGACAACGCTGAAACTCATTTTCATTGCTGAGCCAATAAAAAAAATTATACCTTTTCGAAAGTATCATGTGATCCCCCCTAAAATTAACCATTGGCTTGCGGTCTCTAAGTTCATGAATGAATCGAAGTAAGAAATTGATGAACGCAGTCCAGTTGGTATTCATTACTTTCAAAAAAATATACACAGGAAACAACGAAGAATCCAGTTTCATCCATCAAATTACTGTTAACGACAATTGTTAGCGACTGCCGTTTACTCGATGATTGAGATATTCAGCAAATTCGATTATATCTTAATAGTCTATTCAAAGGATTATTGACTATTTCATGACAATAAGTTAACAGTTAGAATTAAGTACCCTGTTTTTACACACAGAAATGAACAGACGCGTAAAGCCGGTGACAGTAAGAAAATGATCTCCACTCCACTGGAAGTTAACATTTCCGTACCGGAAGTTATGTGTGAAAATTGTTCATGGCAAGAAATCAACAACAAGCTACATACGAAAATTTGCTATATGTCGCTACTCATAAGAATTGATTCCAGCTTCCTTAGGGATGGATCTTTGTGGTAGTTGAAGAATTATCACCGATTTATTCGGAACCATCACTGGCTCACCCCAGGGTTCTATCCCTGTGCCGTCCCGTTTTCATTTCACACATATATTATTAATAATAATAATCTTTATTTATCCCAAGAAACAAGAATGTTTATAACAGGGATACAATTTAAAATAATGATTAAATAAATTATTTCAATAATAAATATCAGTTGAATATACAGCATATAGATATATAAATACAAACACATATAACACACATACATATATAAATATATATACATTTTAAAATTATAATGCTAATTAATGACAAAAAAATGTAATATGGAGATCAGAATTTTAATTAGAGGAAGAAAGCAGAAACTTTTTCAATTCCGATTTGAATTTTGTTTTTTGATTCATTTTTAGTTTCTCTGTAAGATTATTATATATTTTAACTCCTAAATGAAATATTGATTTCTCCCCAAATTTTGAGTGATATGATTTAACTAGTACATTTTTTGCTTGTCTTGTATTATGGTCATGGATGGTATTTATTTGACTGAATTCCAAATTCGAATATTTGTGATTTTTTCTAACAGACTGAATGAAACAAAAAATTTTCAATTGAAAAATAGACTGAATATCTAAAATATCACGTGACGTATGTTCAATATACTGTAATTTGAATATACATTTTATTATTTTATTTCGCAGTCTCTTGAGAGGATTTATTATTGATAAATTAGCTGTTCCCCCAATTGAAATTAAATATTGTAGATATACCAAAAGAATATACCAAACAGAAATATAATATTTGTCCGATCTTCTTTTTTAACATCTTAATATGAGTATTCCAACAAAGACTTTCATCAATGTATAGTCCTAAAAATGTTGTGTTTTGACAATATTTAATCATTTTGTTATTAACAGCCAAATTCTCTTTGTTTGTGATTTTATTCTCAGTTATCAACGTTTTTCATAATCCATACTCAGTTTATGATAATTTAACCAAGAGGTTAGCAATATAATGTCTTTTTCATGTTATTGTAGACTCCTTCAGTATCACTAGAAAAATAAAGCAATGTTGTATCATCCGCGTATAACTTAATATTTCCTTTCAACAATATTTCACAAATGACTGTGTATTGAACACAGCTCTAGAGATATCAAACCATCTTTGTCTTCGATCATCATTTATGAGAAAAATTGAAGCTCCTAAGTAAGACTTAACAACTATAATGAGTAAGCATTGCTCGTAGTGAGAGTCGCTGGACATATTGCTAAAGCAGTATCACAAACACTCAAGTTTATCCATGCCTAAATTTCATTTCACAAATCCATTCTGAAACATTCAAATATATTGTGTTACAGTACTGTAACACTGGCAACATATAACGTTGTGGACGACATCTATATTCAATGATGTGAATCTCTTTAACGGTGAACAATAAAGTTTTTCTAACATACCTTATATCAGTATAGATGACTGAGAGTTTTTTCTGTATAACTGATGATTAACATAACAATAAATTAATAGATGTAGCCGTTACTATGTGGTAGGAGATCATAATGAAAAGAGAAATGAAAATTTCTATGTTTTATACCACTGGTATGAAACATATAAATTTTCATTTCTCTTTTGATTAACATAACATTGGTAACGGATTAATTGGGAACGTTATTATTGATTTGTAGAAGCAACAAAAAACTCAATTAGCAGCGATTCTAAGAATGAGTTACAGTGAAATCCAATTTCAAAATTCATGCTATTATTTATCCCAAACATTTCAATGATATAGTCTCAAATTCAATTATAATTGATAAACTGGATACACTTTTGATTCTTTCAAGCAAACAAATGAAACTCTTTTGAATAAATATCAATAAAGGTTCATCCATTAACAAAGGAAAAAACATGTTTATATTGATATTCCCAGTGCGCCCAAAACAGAAGTGAATGTTGCAGTAATGAACATATATTATTCTTGTACAGAACAACTCATAATTCTTCCTGCCTTCCTTCAAATAGAAACGTCATTTCACTTCTCATCGAAATGAAATGACGTTTCTATTCGATCTCTGAATGACAATAGTGGTCAGATTGAATTTCATCCCATTTATGTTCAATAGTAATCAGACAATTATACAATTTTTCTTCTCAGTTTCACAAATTCCCAAAATACAATCCAATAAACGTATATAAAATCCAATAAGTTGAAAGGTAGACCAGAATATCCAATCATTTATTCCATTATACTCACTTCTTCAGGAATCAAGATTAAGTTTTTGATAGTTATGCGAGGAGATTTATGCTACAATCCGGTTCTCTTCTTTCATAACATCAATCAGTTTATACCTATACATAAAAGGTTTTTACCATAAATATGTAGAAATCATCAAATTCATCATTATGTTTGTGACATGATTTTTCACATATAAAACATCAAATTTTCATTTATTTTTTTTTGCTTCTCTTTTCTGCTTTTCATTCTTTTTTTTTCTATGTGTATAAGTTATCTATTACTGGTTGGATGGAAGAGCAATTTCTGTCTTGATTTATTATGAGCAGACCTTGAATCCTGCCATTTGTTAGGTTAGATTAGAATCTCTTATACTGAGTAACCTTTCAATGAAAACATTTATTATTATTATTACTATACTGAAAAAATGTAAGGTATATTACGTATCTTGCAGCGCCATCCACTGATACCTGATTATTTCTTATTTGAAGTAAAGCATTTCAATTTTTGCAATATTTACAGAAACTTACTTACATGAAAACTTACAGACCAATAGTATTTCGGGAAAAAACACATGTTTTCATTTCCTCATCAGCAGTTTAATGAATAACTTTGAAAGAAGAGGCCATCATTTCTTTCACAAAATTACGACGTTATGGTCTTGTCACGATGACAGTAAAACAGTAATAATATTCATATGGTTAGAAAATTCAAACCCAGCCAAAGGAATTTCTTTAAAATTGAGAAAAGGGAGTGGTTTTAGAAGATATTAGATTTTGAGAAAATAGATTCAATGCATCGCCTTTGAGTCTTTGAAAAAATTTTTTCTAGAGGTGAATCATTTTCTTTCTTTCTTAAAAATGTGCCACATTTGATGGTTGAGAAGTGAAAAGCCAAGAAAGTTTTTTTTCACAAACTAATCTGTCCTTGAATAGTATCTATTCCCCAATGATAAAAATGATAACCTAACCAAGAGTACTCTATGTATTGAGAAATCCGAAATAAGGTTTACTCTTATCGATTCCAAGAAAATTGAAAACGCACGTCAACCCTTTCAGCTGTCGGCAGACGCCACAAAATTCCATAAATCCACCTTTTCCAGAAATAGCACGCTTCCACTCCATAAAAACATATTATTAAAACTAGAGGGTAAAGTTCGAAACACACGGCAACATTAGTCGAGAAATGCCCCTGGTAAATTGATCACAAATGTCAAAAGTCTAGAGAGACGCGATGAAACACATTTCGAATATACTTATTTTCGGAAAGTCTATTAGGGGAGTGAAATACGCAAAATCAATCTCGAAATGTGTCTTTAGTCTTCATTGATGTCGGAAAGCTGAAAGCGAAGTCGGAGCAGAAACAGCGAAAAATTAACGTTACGAACGAAAGCAAGCAAAATAAATAGTGTTGACAGTGAACAAAATCAAGCGTTTCTCTTGCAATCATTGAACTGATGTTATTGAATCCTCAAAGTTGGCATGTATATTGGAAAAAATTGGAATGATTGTTAATTCGTGTTTGTTCGAAAATGACTTTCTTCATTGCTGGAAAACGTTACAAAAAAAATATAATAGGCCACAACGTTACAAAATTAAACAACAATGATCTTCGCCTAGTTAGTTATTCGCACACTTTTAGAGCGCTTTAAGGGTTTTCCTGGTGTGCTTGTTTTTTGTCCTTAAAAAAGTACTGGATAAAAAAATTAGACGTCATCTTGAACTACTAGGGAAATCGCAGTCAAAGAGCAGGATCAACTGATCAGTTTCGACGTGGAAAGCCTCTACACCAACGTTCCTGTCGAACAAGCACTTTAAATGGGATCGCTATTTTCACCGGTTATAGCCATTATATATATGGAGTGGTTTGAAACTCTGACCATTGAAGTAGCCCACAAGAAACCTCGTGTCACGTTGAGATACGTTGACGACAACTTCATAATATGGAACCATGAGAATACTGAACTAGACTCCTTCCTGAAACACATCAACAGCGTAAGACCTCCCATCACTTTCACATTGAAGAAGGATGTCCACAATGAATTGCCATTCTTAGGCGTATTGGTGAAGAGGACTGACACTAAATGGGAAACATCTGTATATCGAAAACCCACTCACACAGGAGAGTATCTGAACCAGAAATCCAACCACCATCAATCAACTAAGAGAGGAATCATCAAGACTCTACTAGACCGTGCTTTCGGGCTCTGTAATAGAAAAGAAGGTCTCGAAAAGGAACTAGGCATCATCAAAAATGACCTTCAATGGAATGGTTATTCCAGAGTGATGGTAGAACAGACTTTAGCTAGAAGACAGCAAGAGCTCCACAAAGAAGAGAACCAGTACTTGTACTTCCCTACATCAATGAATTATCCGAAAGGATAAAAAGCATTGGGTCCAAGTATAACATCAGGACCTACTTCAGATCTGGGTACACTATCCGTAGCAGCCTCACGAAAACCAGGATACCAAACGCGGACTGCGATTCCAAGAATTGTATTTACTGGATACCCTGCGAGTGCGGAGAATCATACATCGGTGAAACTAAGAGGCCATTGGAAGTTTGCATTGCTGAGCTCAATAAACACACACAGCGAGGAAAAACCAGCAAATCCAGAATAGCAGAGCATGTTTGGACTCATCAACTTAATATCGTCTCAAGCTGAAATCATCCACAAAGAGGAACACTGATTTAGAAGAAAATTCAAAGAAGCCGCGTTTATGTTGTTCAACAACGCATTTAGTCAAACTAGCGTAGAGATACGTAACATGTGGAAATTTGAATCAAGCGAAAAACGACCAACTCCAGCCAAACGGTCATCTCCCGCTAAAACCAATGAAGTAGAGAGAGGTAAGAGGGGATAGGTGAAAGCACTCGAATGACCTATAATCACCCGAAGACGATTGTGGATACTAACAATAGAAACGTCGTGACGTAACTTGGTTTGGAATCTTTTAATTTTTTTTTCATTCATTGTTAATAACATTTTTTAATTTTCAGCTTTTATTATTATTTAATTTTTTCATTTTTTTGTGGATGCTTCTATTTTATTTCTTTGTAATTTCAGTTTTTTTGTTTAATAATGAAATTGTTATTTTCGGTTAATCTTTTTAATTTTTTTTTCAGGAATTTCAAATCAATTTATATTATATTGGACAATGTAAGTCCGAACTAATGAAATAGAACAATCAGAGTTCAGACAAGAGTATAGCTTTACTACAGCTTTATAATGGACGATATTATAAGAGTTACTGATGCATGTGAAACAACAAATCTTACTTCAGTACATTATACCAAATCATTTGATACTACTAATCATCAAATGATGGTTTCTTTGAGTAAATTTGAGTAGGTATTTGTAGAAAAAGTGTCAGTATGACGAGACAAAAGTGGGACAGTCGGCAAAAGAAAACGTATCAAGTGGTGCTCCGCAAGGGTCGATCCTTGGGCCCTTTGTTATCAACATGTAAGCAAATAACTTTTCATCGAGAGTAAAAATCTGCAGTATTCAAGAAAAAAATCAAATCCTATAATCCAAACTTTGATGGGCTAGTTTTTTTCTCATTGTGAAAGAGCCTGATGAACTGATAAAAAAATATGATTGTTCATTTCATCTTCAACACTTTTTTTAAAAGAAAACTTGACATTGAAATTGAGACTGCAAAACATTAATCGTCACTGATTCAAATAAGAAAAAAATTAAAATATTTTGCACTGCTACCCAGTGATTTTCACAAAGTTTTTTGATACTTTCTCTTCCACTTTTCGCCGACTCTCGATGATTTCATTTGTACCCGCCCCTGCATGGGGATGGAATCGAGAATAGGTCGAGAGACATATGGGCTAGATAATTATCCTCTTAAAATGGAATAAATTTCAGTTCTGCCTGCTTATAAATAGATTGAGATGAGGGTCTTTCGTCAAAAGCATCTGAAATCTTTCGGGTGGACTCCAACTCTTCAATCTTACTTAAATTTTATTAAGTTAGTTTTATTACTTTTAATTTCCGTTTGCCAGATTTGAGGAATCCGTTGGTGAAATTCTTTCCTAGATCGGTCTCAAAAATGATTGTGTGACACTATTATTATTTGTAAAAAATCTGCCATAAAATTGTGTGTGTTTTAATGTCAGTACTGTAATGAGGTATTGAAAAACATAAAAAAGCAATATATTTGTGAAAGCAACTAACGATTCAATAAAAGTTATATAAATATATAAACTTTTATTGAATCATTAGTTTCATCATCAACAGATTAGATCAGCGTTTACCGTTCTTCAATCATTTATTGTTGCAACATTTACAGTGAAACCAATTGAAGAAGTTTTCGTACTAAAATGATACATAAAGGAAGACGAAAAATAAAATCAATTATATTGTTTCGAATGGAATCTATTATTAATCCTTCATTTTCAACCGGTATTACCTATATGTGGAATAAATTTCCTGAGAGAGTGAAGGTGTGGAACATTGATACATGGTTTCTTAAAAAATAGTACAATAGGTTGTTGAAATAAATTATCTGTTATTTAGGATCTATCCCATCAGTTCTGCCAGTCTTTGAATGTCCATAGAATACTTTGCTTTTGTGATCCAATACCTCACAGCACACTCTCTGCAAAAAATATATATGCTCTATGTAGCCCTATTGTGTTCCTCAAATGTTTTGAAAGTATCTTTGTGAGTATTCTAAGCCGATCCCCACACTGTTTGAGCAGTCATTCCATATTTTTCCAGATGGTCCCTACATAAAATTTATTCCGTACGTATCTCATTCGCAGACCGTTTTCGATACCACTCTTTGATCCTTGGTGCATGCCAATTTTCTAACAGCCGCTTTCGCTGCAGTGGAACTAATACCAAGCAAAAACAGATTGCGAACTTCCACAGTTGGACACAACTGTGTCTAAAGTGTTTTTCGTCAGACATTGTTCAAGGTTTGGGTCTCTGGTGTTATTCCATTGGTGATGGGTGTGATTCATTAAGGTTTTTTCAGATGATCAAGGTCTAAGAAAGTATCTCAGTTCAACAGATGTAGATTGCTCCCTCTTTTGTTGTAGTTAGTGCTTGGAGTTTCTATTCCGAAATCGGGCTGTATATTGGTTTTATGCTTCATCTTCACTAGCTTCAATGCTTTATTCTCACTAGTACAAAAAGAGCACAAATGGTTTCCGTTCTATGTTAATTGGATTTGTGGATTGAGGGAGTTCAGATATGCAACGAATCCAATTATTTATCTCTTCAACGTGCTGCCATATCAACGTATCACCATCACAGGACACGAGGAGCTGCTTATTGTTGCCCATCAGCTTGTTCTTAGTGAGCATCGTCCCACTGGACATCGATGATAAAAAATGAGTGGACTGGGTGGTCTAAAATGACCAGTGACTTTAATGAGCAACTCAGTTTTTCCAGTGGATGATTGCAGCAGAGTCTTGTAGATCATGATGTGGTGAAAGGGTCTCTTATATTTGACAGAGCTTTTTGTCATTCTTTCGAAAGTTGACAGGCAAATCTCCATTACCTTTGACTCATCTTACCTTATAAAAATTCAAGAGCCGAAGCTACCACGTTTCAGGATCAATTGGACAGTTCCTCAGAGGCAGATCTTCAACGAAATGGGCAGTCTCAACATTTCCTTCATATATTTTTTCAGAAAGTAACTACACCAGCTCGGGAAAACCTCACCCATCCCAACAAGGTGATGAACAAAAACAATCGAGAACTGTTCCTCGGCCGCCCATCAATCAAGTCCCGGCTATCGAGACTATCAGATCGGATCGACCTACACCTCGCATAAGGGCATATCTCCACCCAATGTTCAAATATGATAATAGGAATAGCAAATGAGCTGTCGTCCGTGATGAATTACGGGGTCCCACTCCTTCGCGCCATCTTGCCCCGTAAATACTTTATAATTACACACCGGTCCGCTTTGATTTCGCCTTCTAATGAACGCGGTAATAGCCCGTTTATATTCGAACCCCCGGTATGTGGCGGGTATGCTAATAAACGTTAAAGAAACCAACATCATATAGTCCTCATACGCATTGCCCGGTTGAAAAATGGATATTTCTATGATTTATTCGAGGCGTGAGTACCACCGTTCAGTGCCTGAGGACGGATGGGCTAATGATCGAGATGTGGGATAAGACTACTAATGAAGTTGAGAGTGTTGTTTGGTTTTAGCGATAGCGAGAATACTTTTACGGTTGACTAAAAATGTTATTTATATTAAAATATATTTCCGAAATTTCTGGCAAATTTTACTACGAATTGAACCTAACCTGTCCTCCAATAAAATTATTAGTCATTAGGTTAGGTCCCTAGGTTAGGCCCTAGATAAGGGGGACGCATCTCTGTGCATCTTTGTTGACTTGGCTAAAGCGTTTGACACTGTCTCTCATAATAAATTAATTAAAGTGATGGAAAATATTGGTTTCAGAGATACTGTACTGAAACTTTTTACCAGCTACCTAACAAATAGGAAACAGTGTGTGCAAATTGAAGGAACAACAAGCTCAACTAAATATATAGAGTATGGAGTACCCCAAGGTACGGTTCTTGGCCCGTTATTGTTTAATATTTACCTTAACGACCTCTTTTCAGTTAGTACCACTGGTAGTATAGTGAGTTTTGCTGATGATACAACAATATTATATCGCGACAGAAACTGGCTAGCGCTAAAGGAAAAGGTAGAAACTGATTTAGCCAACATAGTGAAATGGTTTCACAGCAGACTACTAACAATTAACATAAACAAAACATTTTTCATCCCGTTTACAAATTACAACAATAAACTACCAAACTACGATAAAATTTCCTTAAATATAAACCAAACCGTATTACATATACAAATAAAACACCACATAAAATATTTGGGATTGATTATAGACAAAAATCTCAGATGGAATAAACACGCTGATTATGTTGCAAGTAAAATAAGATCTCTTATATATAAATTCAAGCTCTATAAAAAAATATTCACTATGACAACCCTTTCATTTATTTGCAGATGCTACCCAACATATTATTATTATTATTGAATGTATTTGATGGTAAATAAATTGATGATGATGAGGTTGATAGGTCATTTGATCAACATTATCATACAGGGTCATCCCGAAAGTATGCACCATATGGGAAACTTCTTTATTAAGTGATTTTCGACAAAAAAAAATTTTTGATAAAAGTTTGTGCATCTCCTAAAACTAAACATACACCAACAAAATACAGTAAAACACACATAATATACGAGGAACTTACAAATATTTGATTTTGAGACAGGAGTACTCACTCTTATTTTGAAAAATTCCGGAAAATGTCATTTCAAAAAGTTGTTCAGCATTACAAAAAAACATCTAGATTTGAATTCATGGCCATCTAAGTGAAGTTTTATTTTTTACCCATTTTTTTAAAATGGGCACTACGAAAAAAAATTTTTGCTAAAACGATAAATAGATAGCATCCTGTATAAGACGGTTTATTTTTGAAACCAGTAATATTATGAATTAAACAAATATGGTGTTGAAGAGTAAATTAATTTTCAAAGTTTTTGGTGCAAAGTTATTTTAATTTTCTGAAAAATTGTTTAAAATTATACAGTATCTTAACAAGAACTTAATATTCATGAATATCAATCACAAATTTCCAAGAAATCAATGACTTTGTTTCGAAATACCTATTTTATTTTGACATTTTGTGATTTGATATTATTGAATATTAAGTTCTTGTTACAATACTGTATAATTTTGAGTAATTTTCGGTGTTAATAGGAAAAATAAAATACTTTGCACCAAAAACTTTGAAAATTGATTTACCCTTCAAAAAAATTGACAGTGGTGAACACCATAGTTGTATAATTTGTAATATTATAGGCTTTTAAAATAAATCGTCGTATACAAAATGCTGTTCATTTATCGTTTCAGCAAAAATGTTTTTTCGTAGTCTCCATTAAAAACAAAACGGGTAAAAAAATGAAACTTCACTTAGATAGCCATGTCTTCTAATCTAGATGTATTTTTCAAGGCTGAACAACTTTCCTGAATAACATTTCCCGAGATTTTTCAAAGTAAGCGTACTTTACTCTTGTCACAAAATGAAATATTTGAAGACTCCTCGTATATTACGTGTGTTGTACTGTATTTTGTTGGTGCATTTTTAGTTTTAGGGGATGCACAAACTTTTATCACGAATAACTTTTTGTCGAGAAACCCTTTATAAATAAATTTCCCATATGGTTCATACTTTGGGGATGACACTGTATAAAGCTCTAATTACAAAAAATATCAGTGTGAATATGCCTGAGTTATTGAAAATTTCCTTATGGGACGAAACTGCAGTAACGTTAGTTACAAATACAGGTGGTATAAAACATAGTAAGTTTTATTTCTAATTTTTCATGCATATCTACGTACTTCATATGTCAACAATATTTAAAGGAAAACCATACTGCCATAATTTTAGTGAAATATTAGTGATTTGCCATTTTTACGAAGCTATTGATGAAACTATAGTTCAAAAACAATTTCATCATGTCCTGAAAATTGATTATTTTTCAGTATGCATTTTTCAAAATAGTTATTTATGATTTTATGATATGATGGACTGACAACAATCATAAAACAACTACTACCCTGGTTAGTACCACAGAGGAAGTTGGATTACAATCAAGAAGAGTTCTGCACTGACACCTTTCGGATATAATCCAACGCCCTTCTTGGTATTAGCCAGGGGAGTAGTTGTTATCTGGTAGGTGTCAATTCATTTACCTACAGTGTAGGTAAATTTCTTATTCTTTATCGACAAACGCATATTCAACAGCAACGTTTTATACTTCAATTCAAGTCTCAAGATGTTTATAGGAACGTATCCCATTGTTTCATTATCCGGAATCGCAAACATCCACTTCTAATATTTCTCGCGTAAACATTTACATGGTTATTTCGCTTTTCGAAAGGCTGATACGGCCGTATAAATTTACGACGCACAATATGAAAGTTGTTAGCCCAATCAATCATCAGCGATTATTATGGTTGAGATGATTAACGACGGCGTTACCACGAATGTCAATTTTCCGGCACAAAGAAATGGCGATCCGAAAATACGCGTCCATTATTATTATTATCGTTGTTCGTTTTAATCTTCGGCAGTAAACATATCAAAATATTATTGAAGTAAATGAAATTCGTCCGACGAGATCCAACTGTATCCTGTAGTAAAGTCTCAATTTATCAAATGATAGTTCCTTTGATATACGGAATTAACGACGTCGGAGACTTTTGATCTGGGCCCGCGTCGCGTAAACAGACTCGCCGTCTTGCTAACACGACGCGGCGAACTTGAGAAAACAAAGGATTCCGTTTCACGGTCCACTTTGTGACGATTGCTCGATCGTTTCGGAGGATTTTCTTTCCGAAAAATTTCGTCGGCAGTGCATTGCCACGAAACAGGAAATGAACTGACCAATCACTTGAAGTTATTGTACCACGACCTACGGTCAATTCTGTCGTCTGTCTGACGGTTCAACCGTTTGTCTTGAAAACTATTGCTAACGGTATCTGCACTTGTATAGTCGAACTAAACGATATTGTGAACATTTGAAGGTGGCGGCACTCTCAAAGGCTATAAAAACCAATACATAGAAATGAACCGGCTGCGAAATAGTCCACTCCCCATGCCCCCTCCCGGGTTGGGTGCCCTGGAGTAGAAGCGTCTCCACCCCCAGCTAGTTAGCGAGGAGAACCTACTACCCCACTCCATCCACCTCCCCTCTCCGAGCGGTGCTCAACTTACTGATGGGCACTTCAGCAAGATTGACATCTGACCTCTTTAGTCCACGTGGACTTCAGAATTGGCGGTTCGTATTGGATAATTTTTACTAACCGAGTTTTATGATTGGCTGAAGAGTCATAAAATAAAATTTGAAGTCATGTTACGGTGACGAATTGAAATCGGGAAATGCGGGGTTGGTTATCGCCGTCGTGAATGTTCAATTCAGGAATTGATCGTGATTTGAGTTTTGGAATTCGATATCGGTGCAGTTATAATTACTTAAAATTTTTGTTATCTGTTTAAAATGTGGCGGCCTTTGACGAATACAATAGTAATAACAAGTGTGATAACAACGCAGACTTTTTTCAATGTAGTGGTTCCAATAGCGATGGTGAACAATGCGAAACAGAGATACCCGTGAATAAGATTCGGATGCATTTGAATATTGAAACACAGAGAGTATGTTTCAAGGTATATAAGAATCTACATCTCAAGTTTGGTTTCGAGGAAATAGAAGAATAGTGAAATTGCATAACAAATACTTAGAACAAATAGCTAAATATAAACAAGAACAACGGCAAATTTTCTATCTGGACCAAACTAGGTATCACACTCACGACACAATTACGAAAGGATGGACTGATGGTTCGAGAATGTATACGCTTAACAAGCCTGCAAACACAGGATCACAACTAATCATTGTGCATTGCGGAAGAAGTAAATGATGGGTTCCGAATTATTTGAAATTATGTGGAAAAAATATGAGGACTGAAATGTTGACTTTCATAAGAATATGGAAGCTAATATTTTCGAGGTATGGTATGAAAACACATTGATCCCAAATTTGGATGCGAATAGCGTGATAGTTCTTGACAACGGTTCCTATCATTCGCGACAACTCATCAGCTATACCGAATAAAAATTCAAGGAAAGATGAAATGCAATGTTTTTCAATTGATAACAATTTGTATTTTGTATGTTACTCTACCAAAAACCAACTACTTGAAGTCTTACAAACAAAAACATTTGAAAAAGCGTATACCCTTGAGGGTATTGCTGAGAAGTATGGACACACCATACTGAGACATCCCCCTTATTTTTGTGTTTTTAATCCCATCGAGTTGATTTGGGGAAAATTGAAACAAAGCATCAGGCGTAAAAATAATTCCCCAAAATTTGATAACACGTAACTTTTGTTGAAAAATACTATATAAAGATTGGACAGTTCCATATTAATAGTGGAAATGAATTCATTATTGGTTTAAATGACGACAGTGGTAGTGAAACAAAGATTATAGAAGAGGGATTATCAGAAGCTTTCGAAGAAAGTTGGGTTAGGTTAGGTTAGATGAGTTGGATTCTGTTTATGGAGACTCTGCACCATAATTAACAACAGTGAAATTTTGGACAGGTGGATTTAAACGTGGCCGTCAAGAGTTTGGAAGACAATGAACGTTCGAGACGTCCAAAAACTATAACTACCGACGAAAACATCGGCAAAGTTCGTTAAATGGTACTAGACGAGCGCCGACTTGAAGTGAGAGAGATAACAGAGGTTTACATGATAAAAGAACGTATTTGTCACGCTCTCTCAGCGTGTTGGGTGCCGCGTTTGCTCACGTTACATAAACGCATTCAAATGAACTTTTCCAACGCTCTGTTGGCTGGGAAAGTGGTGGAGACAGTTTTTTGGAAAAGTCATGGAGTTATTTCAATCGATTGAAAGGACGGTAGCCTGGTGGATTGACGTGGGTGGTCAGTTCCTCGCAGTCAACCGATCGCTGTGCGCACCGATGGTTCGAATCACAAGGCCGGACGATCGATTTTCACTTCCTACCGTCCAAGCCGTTAGTCTTTAGCTCACACAAATTTGTCGTTTGTAGGGAGCTACAGTTGGTTAATGGAAAAACAGATTTTACCAGATTTTTAACAGACATTACTTGCCAAGCTGGAGGTAGAAAAAAAATCCTGTTGCACCAAGACGGACCTGTCCACCGTCCACGAGTTACGGTATGAACTGCTTGACCATCCGCCTCACTCACCAGATCTAGCCCCAAGCGACAACTTTTTGTTCCCTCATCTAAAAATTGCGCCCGGAGGACAGATATTTTCGTCAAATGAAGTGGCAATCACCTTCGTGAAGAATTATTTCGCAGATAAAAACGCCGGGTACTAATTGGACGGGTTACAGAGATGAAGGCATCGCTGGGAGACGTGTATAGAGTTAAAAGGAGACTATATTGAATAAAAATTTTTAAAAATTGAAAACATGTGCTGGTTCTTTGTTAGGGGGGGAACTTTCCAAAACACCCTCGTACTTTTCAGGTGACCGCTGTTGAAAATTCCGATTAATAACGATGAGAAGGTGGGTTATTTATGGAGCACATCCCGAAAACCACTAACAGAAAGGATTATTCATTCTGAAGGTAAAGTTGAAAAAATTTCGGGGGAGACAGATCAACACATCACCTAACCAAATCTACCGTATAATCCTCTTCTACAGTTCATCTGACTCCCGTGTAATTAAAATCCAGTTAATGCTCTCTAAATACACGCCACCACGTTGAAATAGAGACCAATTAGAAACGTAAATACAGATTTTACCAGCCTCATATACTTATCTACTCAACAACAGACGAGATAGCTTCGAATTTCCTTAAAGTGTGTTTATTCGAGTTAAAAAGGACGCTAATTCACCGTCTGTACGGAAGTCATAACAATTTACCTCCGAGTATAATCTTCCTAAGCGACAACATTCGATGATCTTCTATAATTTATTTGACAGTTACATTGAAAAAATATTTTTTGTGGTGCAATCTTTGAAATTTCATCTCAATGGTACATGAGTCCGTAACAAAAAATGAGAATTTCAAAAGAAAAGCAATTGAAAATCTATTTTGGTTTGACCGAAGACGCATTCATGTCAAGTATTTTGAATATAATCCTGTATATTATTCAGATCATTTGACAGAGTATACAGAGTATTTATTAAACATGCAGCAAAAATTAAGGGACTATTCCTTGGACTATTCTAGAGATATTTTGTACCTTGATCTTCGATAGGCCGCTTTGTTTCACAGGTACGGGGCGAAAAAAATTTCGACATGAACAATTTTGGTTACCTATTTCAAAATTATTAACGTAGCCGAAATAAAATTATAGCCATACTACATTGGACCTAAAAGTAATAAAAAATTCAACAATGCCATTGGTACCTATCAACAAAATTGCGATCACTACAAACAGCTGCAGACATTCAATTTGAATAATATGTTTTGTAATATCGACTAGGTTGAAACTGATTGACTTCGTCTATTTGACGTGCATTCTCTGTGTTTAATATTTAAAGTCTAGTTGATGAAGTCTTCTATCATGAATGGCTATAGTAAAGCAGATATGGCTGACATGCATTTCATTTATGGACTCGCTGATGGCAATTGAATGGAAGCTAGGCGGTTGTACAGCGAACGACTTCCTAATCGTAATGTGCCTAATAGAAAAACCTTCCAAAGTATACATCAACGACTTGGTGAAACAGGAACATTGAAGCTAAATGGAGGACCAGGAAGGCCAATGGCAGTAAGAACGATAGTAGTAGAAGAGAATGTGCTGGCCATGATAGAAGATGATCCAGGTATCTATTTGAAAAGTTGCAAATACTTTAATGTAAGTAACGGGACGATTTGGAACATTCTTAGAGACCATTTCGTGTACCTATACCACATACAACGAGTTTAAGCACTTCTTCCTTCATATTTTCTTCCACGTATTGCATTGTCAATGGCTTTTGCGCATATTGGTTGAAATCCCTCAACTACTGACGGCTATTCTTTTCACCAATGAAGTAAGTTTCTCAATAATTTCTACAATAACCATGTTTAGGCTGAAGAAAATCCACATGAGGTGCTTGAAGATCGCTTTCAACATCAGTTCTCGTTGAAAGTTTGGGTAGGAAATGTAGGTGACTTCCTAACTGGACCGGTATTTCTGCCAGGAAGACTTACCGGCGAGGCATACCGCTACTTTTGAAATAAACGCTACTTCAGATTCTGGAGGATGTACCATTGGTTACAAGAAATGCAATGTGGTTTATGCACCATGGTACACCAGCGCATTTTAGCATATTAGCTCAAGATTTTTCAACAGTAACGTACGGAGATCGCTGGATTGGTCGATGTGAACCTCACTTATGGCCTACTCGATTACCGGAATTAAACCCCCCGGAGTATTTCCTATGCAACCACCTAAAGTCATTAGTTCATACTACTCCAGTGAAAGAAGTGGAAGATTTGAGAAATCAGATAAACAATTGCTGGGTGTAACGCAATGAGAAACGATTCTGGTGTTTTTGAAAGAGTTCAGGAGTCGAAGAAGTCAAGCAAGACAAGCTCTAATTAGTGAGCCTGTCTTCCAGTAGAAAATCAATATTCGGTTTCCGAATTGGATAAAGCGGGTTACTGTTGTTGATACAATTCAGTGAGTAAAAAAACATGAATAAATTGGTTTAGATATACTTACAAAAATACCGCAAAGATAACGTCTGTTGAACTTACCTGAAAAAAAAAACATCAATTTAGTTATTCAGATTTGAATGTAATCCAGCACAATCATTTTAGTGGGAAAGAAGATATGACATTCAGTAGGCTATATGTGATAGACGTATGGCTTCATTCTAGATAGACCTATTGTAGTAAACATACCACGAGGTAATGTGAAAAATTCAGTTATCCTCTACCTTCAAAATAAATCAACAAGGTATTTTTGGAACAAGAATTTGTTTAGCTTTTATTTTCCAGTCCATAAAGTTTCTGTAAGCGATTTCATATTTTTCTCTTGATGTGCTTGGTAGCAAATTATTGCTTTCTGAACAATTTTTGGGGGGTTTTTTGCAACTTTAAATCTTCATATATTCAATATTTAATAAATCTGAACTGTTCATACTATAACAATCAACAATAAAACTATTTTCATTGGGTAACTTGACAGCAATACTATGCAGTGCTTCGGTTTTGTTATTATAGAAACGTCGCCAATGGGCTACTTGGATATTGCACGCTAATCGTCGGCGTAGCGTTGTCATCATGGAGAACGTGTCATATCAATCTGACATGTAGCAATTTATGACTGACTTTTGAAAGCGATGAGAGAAGTGGCAGGTAGCATCCGTAGGAAAAAATGTTTTTTCATCAACATAATCCACCAGCTCACAAATCCATTATCATAATAACCAAAATTAACGAATTAAAGTTTGGACTGCTACTTCATGCACCCTATTCACAACAAATGACAAACATCCAACAAAATAAAGGGAACACACGAGAATAGAGTGATTTATTTGACCACTTTATATACAAAATACATTTACGGCAAGTCATATATCCTACAAATACAGGGGTGGGCAAAAGTCCGGAATAAAATTAATATCTTTTCAACCAGTATTATAGAAAAAAAAACGCTGAAATACGTCAGTTGATTTCACGTTGTACGCATTTTTTGGCAATAAAATGAATTTTTTTTTCAACCCCTTAGCTGCAACTCTCCCCAACTTTTATTTCAAATGCAAACCTATGTCGTGTATGGGCTCATAGAAAAGCTCGTGAAAAATGGAATTTTACCATACCCTTTATTATTTTTCACTCATGCGGTTACCACGAAATGAGAAAATACTCTTTTAAAACCAAAAAATTTAGAAATACCTACTTAGTGCTATCACGGGTGAATTAACGTTGCAATAAATATATAAGTGGCGATGATGTACATTGCTCAATAATTGCTAAGGGTCACCAGAACCTACTTTCTAAAAGTTTACAAATTTTAAAAACAGACCAACCGGGACAGGCACCACAGCAGATTTTATTGATTTATGTGTGAAACTGATAACGTAATGTAGCATCAACATTCTGTGGATTTCATTTTTTCACCAAAAACTTACACATAAAATTAGTTCCATCCCAAGCAATTGTTGACCAGTATTCCTCAAGAAGAGAAAGATGTTGATGCGTTTTTTATACCAAAATGAATGCCCTGATAAGAATTATTGCCTTGACTCAGTTTTAAAATTGTGGCATTTCTGGGTGAAATTGAAAATAATGAATGTTTAGTTTATTAATTGGGTACCTTCAAAGTGTTCTTTTTTAATTTGCGAAACAAAAGTGGTACCTATTGTCAGAGAGGCAGCGCATCGAAGTCTTGATATTGTTGGGATGTGGGGATAGAATGCTGATTCAAAGTGAGGTGTGTACTTTATTTTCGGAAAATCACATTTCCCAGGCTACTGTGAGTAAGATCTTAAACAAATTTGAAGAACATAGCAGGTACAGTGAAGGACTTGGCCAGAAGTGGCCGGCCACATGTTTTAGACGAAGATCAAAAATTGGACATTGCCGTATCTCTGCAAGAAGATCCACATTTGTCAACGGTTTCATTAGCCCAAAACAATCCTGCCTCTAGACGTACGATTGGGAGGTTTTTGAAAACAGAAAAATACCTCCCATATGAGGTATATCTTGTCCAAGAGCTCTTAGAAGATGACTATGACAGGCGTTTGCAATTTTGTGAGGAAAAAATGAGGCGATGTGTGACGAGAATAATGGGTTTCCACTCAACATATTCTTTTCGGACGAAGCTACTTTTTATTTACATGGAGTAGTTAACAGGCACAACTATCGATTCTGGTGTCAGGAAAACCCACACTGGATATGCGATGCTCGTACTAAAATACTGGTTAAAAAGATAATCATTTTATTCCGGACTTTTGCGCACCCGTGTATATCTACACAGTTGGTTGAATAGAGTGACGCCTATCATAAAACAACTACTTCACTGTCTAATATCACGAACGGCGTTGGATTATATCTGACAGGCGTCAGTGCAGTTATTTTCACTGAAAATTTCCAGCATATGCAATTGTCAATACAACTGAAAGAGTCAACCTTCAATTCTGGAACGGGCACACTTGCACACCGGTTTCGGGCTCCTTAGCCACTCATCAGTGCCAGATTGTGGCCATCATCGAACTAAAGTCAATGATATTCCATAATTGAAAATCGAAATCCTTTCAGAGTATTTTATTCCTGGTCTTAAATTGGAGCGAACAATAAAAAAGTCACTCCATCTAGTGAACAAGGTACCAAAGTTTGGTACCATTTGCTGGTGTCTAGATCTTGTTCTTCATCAAAGAAGTCACCTGGAAGTCTTACTGAAAGGTTTCACACAAAGCGAGATTGTATCTATGAATACGTCGATGGATTTGTGGAAAATATTGGGATTCATATGACAAACGATCAATGACCACGAATGGAGTATTGTCTTGTTGGTCGAACACTACTTCGAATAGTTTCAACGGAACTCTAGTATAAAGAGATAGATTTGCCTGGCTATCTCCGGTGCAGCAAGTTATTGTTCGACACTGAAAGTTACAGCATTCTGAAAATGGTCTCCAACCTTCAACAGGCAACAGCAACCTGCCTTATACAATATGCAATACACTCCAACTCTCTGAAGGTGTACATGTCATCTTTGTATGGAAGATGATAAAACAGCAGAGCATATACTTTGTACCTGCCCTCGGATCCATTCAGATTTTCAGTATTTGACAAAGTTTCACTCCTGCCACCTGACCTGAAATGTTATTCATTAAATAAACTTCTTGTTTTCTTTAAAAATCTGGTCTCATATGGTCTAGTTTAAATTGGTGTGAGCTACAATAGAACTTTGCGTATAGCTGTTGAGTGTCGAATACAACAACTCATTTTGGACCTAATCTGACATATCTACTATAATATTTTGAGGCAGATATTTTTGTAATTATCTGTATATGTATATATTATATATTCCTATAAATAATATATGTACCAAGATGTAAAATTCCACTCTTCGTGGAAAATTGATTTCATTCTGGTCATTAGAGATATTCATTAGTGAAAACTGCTCATCCAACTGCTACTTTTTACCAAAGATTCTCGTGGTTAAAATAACAATTATAATATATGAGCAGAGACAGATAGATGTAACCTGAACATGTTCATTGACAGGTTCTCCGACAGGACTCCGTACAGTATGAGTATACAGTATGGCCTGGATCAGTAACCTCAATGTAATTGATTCAACAACGCATTTGCTCAGATACCACGAAATAGTGAAGATACCTTGAACAACTTATACTCTTCTGGCGGACTCGCTTCATCATAATATCTGGTCATGAATCCCCCAGTCTTCTTTTTTCTGCATTTCATTATTGTCATCCACTGCACTCAGATATATATA
>WOGP01000492.1:0-24114 GCA_015342065.1 Leptinotarsa undecemlineata | reverse complement strand
TTAAATAAATGGTGACTATTGTTGAGGTGTTTTTGTTAGATTTCCTGAAAATCTTTATTTTAAAAGTTATTCAGGGTGGCTCGTTTTCAACTCAAATAATTCCTAGCTCCCGAACCGCAAGATTCAGATCATATTTGTTGAAATCTGCTCATCATAAAACATTTGATAATGCGAAAAAATTTAGGGTGATCCTTTCAAAAAAATTGATGACATGCTCTGGGGTTCGATAGGGGAAGTAACATCAAAGGTGAATATATCAAAATGCCTACTATGGTTGACATGATTTTTATGCAAGTCATTGTTTCAAAAGTTATTCAGGCTGGCTCGTTTTGAATGGAATGCACTGTATATTTATTGAAATATGGGGCTACAAAAACACACGACGTTTAAACGGACGAAACTTTTGAAATAACCTAATATTTGTGAATGAAGCTTTTTCATTTTCCACCTATATAGTCATCAAACATTCTCCTGCTACATATATCTACTGTGAACATGAAGTTTTGGAACCTGTTTCGATATCATGTCGGTCGAGATGGTGAAGTTAATTAATATTTGGTGGCGGAATTATAAATTACACTGTAAGTGGCATACTGTCATAGATTGAATTTCATGCCAGATTTTGATAAAATCATAACCAGGTAACAACTAATTGGCTTTTCAGAAACTTCTGTCGAGAACAGCGAGATGAACAGCGGAAAATGAGATAGGATTCGAAATTGGTTAGTTCGGAGAGTTAATAATGCTAATTTTATCATTGCGGTACGTGCACGGTATTTTGATCTGTACTTTGGAGCTGAGTTGGAACGAAATACATGAACTTCTCTACAAAATACTCTTCTTTTGATAGAAAGCAGATATATACGTGGAATATAAATATTTTAGATGTTATAGCCCCAGTGCCTTACTGTGTTGAGGGTTTTGAGATAATCATTAAAGAATAATTTCAACATGGTGTTGCTGTTGGATAAACAAGAAATCTCTGTGAGACTCACCTCTGTGGCGTATTTTCAAAAATGTTTGTCCGATATAATTTGGTATCCAGCGTGGTATTAGCCGGTGAGGAATATGTTTCCAGACAGGCATTTACCATAATCTACGGTGTAGGTAGATGTGAGACGAATATATAGAGATTTTATTTCGAAACATCTATTTTTTAGTGATAATTGTTTCGTCTATTGCTTGTTGCTTCGGTTACGTCTATGATAAATAACAGCAGGTTGTTATTTATCAATAATGGATTCAGGATCACCCTTATTACGAAAGTTTTCCACATGTTTCATCCACTCAATTCACAAAATTCCCCTGACAAGTTTCTAAGCATCACAATAGGCTCATCATCCTCAATGAAAATTTCACTCTGTTATCGTTTTTAAATTAATTGTATCCATGTCAGCGAAAAGCAATATATATCATAATTTCATCTTCGTAGGGTACAATGTGTCATATTATTTAACATTTCAAATTGTGGGAACCAAAAAAAAAAAATAATTATGTTTGAATTTTATATTTTCTTCAGTTTATGTTTCCTCTTTATAGGTATATATTTTCATGCAATGGAAATTGATGACAAATCCCAATGTAAGAATATATTTTTCCATTTGATTTTTCAATGAATTCCATACCATTGGTGTGACAATGAATTTGTTGGTTGTTGTTAAGTAATTATATGTTTAAATTACGACTCAGCAGTTTCCCATATTTCTATATGAAGATTGAGAAGTGAAATTACAAAACTTTTTTTAAAAAAATTTGTCTGCACCCATGCAATTAATGTACGAGTGCTCCAGAACCAGAACGAATGTTATCAATAACTTGTAAATTTTCATTATAGTATTCTCAATTTTCTATGTATAATAAAACTAGCGAACCGCCTTGGCCCCGCACGGGTGCAATGCTGATTTCAAACATTTAAGGACATGGAGAAACAGTGATGAATAGATAATTTCGTTTTAAGGACGTGCAATTCTTCCCCGCAGCTGACGCCTCAGTTGTATTATTGAAAGTTCTTTTTTTGTTGCACATCTACAACATAAAACGAACCTACATATGAAATTTCAGCCTAAAAATAATACAACTGTACGTAGAAAGTGTGTTGAAAAGGTAACTTTATTTTATGAACGCTCTTTTTTCCCGCGGCTGGCGCTCCAGTAAGAATATTCGAAAGTATTTCCTTGTTGCACATGTACAACATGTGAACCTACATTCAGAATTTCAGCCTCCGAAACTTCAATGGGACAGAGAAACAGTGATATGTAACCGCGCCCCTTTCATCCCCACGGGGGCGCTCCATTTCTAATATTTGAAAAAACTTTTTCACTGCGCATCTAAGACCGCAGAAGCACCTACATACCAAATTTGAGCTTCCTAGGACTCACCAGTACGAAAAAACAGAGATAAACAGATGTTAAGTGACTTTCGCATTTATAATAGAATAATTTATCATTGACACAACTCAATTATTCATGGAGTGAAAGAGTTCTTACACGAATCCTTAATTAATTTGAATATTTGTTAATAAAACATACAATTCAAAAATTGATTTTGCAGCAAGAAACACTTGTTTGTGTGAGAAAATATCAACTTTTCTCTAGTTGATTTCTACATCTTGTCTACAGTTTATTTAAAATTGTTCAGCCTCCTTTCAGTGGCAACTTAATGAATACTTTCCGTTTGCATGCATAATTCATGACTATTTTTTGCCTATTTTATCTACCGATAATTCATTTTCTTTGTGAATTCATCGTGAAGTCTAGCATTAGCAAATATTAATCATCAATCACATTCAAGTAAAGCATGAGCGTATTCGGTTTTTAAACTCACCTTCCAACCCAGAGAATGCTTCTGGGTCTATGGTGTCAATATTGTTTCCATCCAGTTCTAAAGAATTCAACATCGTCAGATGGGAGAAAACTTTCGACGGAACTTGCCGCAGTTTATTGTGAGCCAGTCCCAGGGAATCGAGGTTTTTCAGACCTGCAAATAAATTATGAAGCGTGAAATTTCAACAGCAACTTTCATTTCTTAGTGGCCGTGAATAATTTATACTGAATACTAGAGCGTTTTGCAGAGTTACTCTCATAAATTCAATTTCTTGCCTCCATGTCAGTTAATATTATAAACTAGAGTTAACCTACGCAAAACTGTTGTAAATGATGTAGACATTTTTTAAAACAATTGATGAGCTTTTTCCCAAAGTACACCGTAAACGATTTCATCTTTACAAACTTTATTTTCAAAATTTCAATGTTTCGTTATCACAATAGCTTTTTCGTTGTGAGTAATATATTAAAAACTGATTTTTTACTCTTACTTTTATATATCCCACGTAATCATCAGTTAGAACTGCCTACTCAGCTATACAATGAGCATCATATGTAACGGATAAATCCATTCTCTATTTTATTAGCTATTTTCAAGAAAAACCCTGAAACACGTCTAATTATGTATTGAAAAAGACACTGTGTGACATAAAAAAAATTCCCCCCTACTTCAACCCCCTCAACGTGACAGTCACCATCCCAATTTGTTTAATTGCAAAAAGGGGTCAAGTGATACCTCATTTTGAAGGGTATTAAATTTTCTGTACAGCCATATCCTTATTTTTTTTTAATTTCGTGCATGCATCAAAAAAACAATTGAATATATTGTGTTATCTAAATATTTTACTAAAGCGGTAGTAATCAATGTGCAACTAATGGACAATGTTTCAGGACAATAATGAAGGCGTTGCTGAAAGTTATCGACAACATCTTGAATAGTTTAGGAAGTGATACGTTCTATTTCTTCTCTAATTCTGATTTGAAAACTTTCAATATTGTTTGGTCTATTGACGTTTACTTTGGATTTTAGGTAACCCCACAGAAAGTAGTCAAGCAGTGTCATGTCGGGAGAACGGGCTGTTCACTCTATGGCACCTCGTCTAACAATACATCTGTTGGGAAAAACTTCATTCAGATATGCAAGAACATCAGCTGCAAAATGTGGTGGAGCACCATCTTGCTGATACCAGATACGCCTATGTATTTGATTTGGATTATCATTATCTGGAAAAAGTCTTTTCAGCGTTGGAACTAAAAAATTAGTTAAAAACTTCGTTGAAAAAATTTGGGCCAATTATGCGATTATTTATAATCCCTGCCCAAACATTTATTTTTCTGGGATAATGAGTGTGGGCCACCACCCTCCAATGTTGATTTTCTCAGTTCCAGTATCGACAGTTCCGTCTGTTGACGGTTCCATTTAAAAAAAATGTTGACTCGTCGGAAAACAAAATATTTTTCTCAAACGAAGGATCCCGCAGACACCTGGCTTCCATCATTTCGCAAAACTCAGTTCTGCGATTGTACTTTATAAGGGTGACACTTTTCACTTTCAAAAACACGCAATATCGAACAGTGACTTATGTCGTAATCGGCGGCAACTTGTTGGGTAGATTTATGTGGATTTATGTGTCTTCCCATCGTCAATCAACACACTTCTGCGTGGTTTTGAAATATCTTTGACAGTCCCAAATTCACGAAATTTCGTTTCTATTTTACTAATGGCAGATTGAGAAATGCGATGATCAAGATATTTATTATTGAACATTTCACTTACATTCTTCTGGGTTCTAGTTTTGTCCCCACGTCTTAATAGTATCAACATCATAATTACTTATAACATCTACTCAAATTTTATATACAAGTACCACATATATTTCCTCAATTACGATTATAGACCAGGACATGGTGTAAGATATTGGTAAGACATTTCTTACAGTATGGCGCTTTCAGGGGGGTTCGAATATGTAATAAGTGAAAGAAAAATGATGTTTCTGCAGGTGTTGTGTTGGACGCAATTGCAGAATAAATAATAGAAATTGGTCAAAAAAGAGTCGAAAAATTTCTTTCACAAATTTTTTTAAATTTATCATTATTTTGTTAAAAAAATCCAGCGCTCGCTATATGCCATAATTCTCCGGTGGGTGTTCAGGCTCGCCATACACCGATTAGAGATACAGTGTCGGTTAAATTATGGCAAAGTTGCGTATTTCAGAGACATATTCAATGATTCAAAAAAATCGAATATAGCTCCTCTGTTTCTGGAGATATACAGGAAAAACAAAAAATTCCGAATTAGTTTTTTGTCTATATCTTCTTTATTCGCAGACATATTGAAAATCTGTATACATTTTGCTATTGGCACTTGATGTGTACTATTAGAATATGCCCATGAATTTTTTATTCAGGCTGTCATCTGACTTGGGCCACCCCCATCTTTGAATTTTTAAATACGGAACTGTATTTTTTGTTGTAGTTTTTGTATCGTCGACGTGCACTTCATACTTACAAGTTGAATTCAATTTTATACTTCCGGATGCTTCGGTAATATTCGATTATAATTGTGTGAATTATTCCCTTTCAAATTACGGCCCTGAAAATTGGTCGACTGAGTTGAATAAAAACACAATAGCAACTTTCACGTCTTCCTATGTACCGTAGAGTTTTTCGAGAGTTTTTTTTTATTTTAGGTACCTATTCATATTTTTTCCATTGCTCTGGGCGTTTTCTACAATGAACTTCGAATAAGAAAACCTTTTATAACAACAATGACATCCGAAACGAACACTATAATTGTAATGAAAATTGAAATGAAATAATTTATATATCTACACAAAGAAATTAATGGCGCAATAAATGTACGAATTGGAGTCCTTCCATTTCGAGATGTTTTTGCTCGGTATTTCATATTAGGTATTTAATGCCCTCAATACAATTATTTGCTGCATTGTTGCAAAATTATACAAAATCCTCAATCTCTAGTCTTCCACATTTTCTATGTCTCTGCCAGCGTATACCTGATCTTTCAATGTACCCCATAGAAAATAGTCCAAAATAGTAAGTTCTGGTGATTTTGCAGGCCATCTTATTGGACCATTATTTGTCTCGAAATGGAAGGACTCCAATTCGAACATTGATAGCGCCAATAATTTTTTTGTGTATATAAATTACCTCATTTTAATTTTCATTACAGTTATAGTGTTCATTTCGAATGTTATTATTGGTATCATTTCTTTTTCTACTCATCAAAACACATATAATATATTTTTGTTGTAGCTATGTATATAAAACATTTTCTTATTCGAAGTTCTTTGTAGAAAACGCTTAGAGCAATGAAAATATGAATAGGTACGCAAAAATGAAAAAAAACTCTACGGTACATGGGGAGACGTGAAAGTTGCTATTGTGTTTTTATTTAACTCAGTCAACAAATTTCCAGGGCGGTCATTTAAATAATAATAATAAATATCACCGGAAAATCCAGAAATATAAAATAAAATTCAAGTTATCAGTATAAAATGAACGTCTACAATCCAAAATCTACAAGAAAAATACAGGACCGTATTTAAAAATTCAAAGAAGGGGAGGCCCAAGTTAGATGATACACTATATAAAAGATTCATGAACATATTCTGACAGCCCACATCAAGTGCCAGTTACAAAATGTGAACAGATTCTCAATATGTCTGCGAATAAAGAAGATATAGGCAAAAAAAGCTATATTCGATTTTTTGATATCATTGAATAGGTCTCTAAAATACGCAACATTGCCACAATTTTACCGACACTCTATCTCTTATCGTTTACGAGATCCCCATGTATAGGAACGAATATGATTATACTATAACTTCTACTTATTATATGCTAGCGCTTTCGATAGCTGGTTGTGCTATCATATTCTTGACTTTACTCAAAATGAACGTTTCATCCTCCTGTTTGTTCTTTTATGTGGTTAGCACGCTTCAGTGCAGGTTCTGTAGGTGAATTTGCCTGTATTTGGGTTACATCAGGTAATATCCTAGGTTCCCTGTTTCTAGGAATTGTTTTGTGTACCTAATATATTGAATGTTAGGTCTTCTTGTGTTTTGTGTGGTATGTTTCTCGATAAGTGAGTTATGACTGTTAAATTTATGGATCTTCAAAACTACCCAAATTACCCAAAATTAACCGTACATACGGTTTCCTTTATTCATTTGTTTTGTGAGTTTTATGTTTTCTGATGGGGGAAAGTTATAATTGTTTCATATGGTGTGTGTTGCGACATTACATACAAGCCAAACACGAAAATGACACAAAAAATAATCAGCTATGAAAAAGAAGAAGACAAAACATAAACGGGGTGTACAAACAATCTACGGACTGCAACAAATTCTGTATCGGCCAAAACCAAGAAAAAACTGATCCAAAGGTACGACGAGCACAAAAAGGCATACCAAAACCCAATTATATATAAATGAAATCTCGCAACACAGGCCATACAAAACAAATATTCTTCTCATTTCAATATATTACACAAAACGAAATCGCTCGCATATAATGAAAAGAAGCTGGGAAGCTTCAACTAGGGGTCTATTCATCCTGATGGAGTCAGTGAACGATCAGGATGAATAGACCTCCCAATGGCCTCTTAGTTTCACCAATATCCGATTTCCGGCACTCACAGTGTATCCGGTAAATGCAATTCTAGAAATCGCAGTTCGCGGTTTATGGCCTGGATTTGTGAGGCTGCTACAGATAGTGTCTTGGATCTGGAGCAGGTTCTGATGTTGTACTAGGACCTACTTCTTCTTATCATCTTCGACAATCCTCTAACGTAGGAAAGGGCAAGCACTAGTTATCACGGATTCTCTTGTTAGTGTGGTAGAGTAACATTGCTTTTTACAATGAATTATAACAAAAACTGATGAAATATACTGTTCAATTTTCACAAATTCAACACGCGACACATGTTTGAGCTGTTTCAACCAAAAATGTGATAAAACCTCTTGACTCTTGTAGTGAAAATCTTGAAGTAATTTGTAGCAGATGTTATCAATATGGATTTTCGTCAAGTATCGGACAGTTATGTCCAAATGGTGAATTTTAGATGAATATTCTCCTAGTAATCGTTTTATATCCTACAAAGTGTTCTTTGATATTCTAAAACTCCAATGTTCAGTTCTCCGACTTTCGAAAGTTCCTCTTGTTGATGAATAAATATATCTTTCCTCCGCTTTGTCTTAAGGTAGAATATTATTCCAAAAGTTCATGAAAGTAGATGAAACTTTCCAAGAAAATATTACTCACTTGTTCATTTTATACACTGAAAGTGAACCATCTGCATTCCAGAGAAAACTTCCAACTCAAACAAAACTCAGAATTCCGACGCAAAATTACAAAAACGATTGGATTTCATTCACTCCTCAAACAGTTTTTGGAAATTATCAACATACAAAAGGAAATCCAAGGAAGCGCAGAAGGACCACATATTTTTATTATTTGTTTCTTGGAAATTACGACTTTGAATATGGAAATTTCAACTTTCACCTCGAAATTTCGATTTTAATCTCAAAATTACGACTTTTATCTCGAAATTTTGACTTTAACCTCGTAATTACGAAATTACGACTTTAATCTCGAAATTTCGAGTTTGAAGTAATGGTAATATCCAAAGGTCTTAGTCACTGAAAACCAATCTGACATAACACAACTACGTCATAAATAATCAAGTTCTGGAGCGTCCTGACACACTCACTGATCTAAGTGTTACTTTTGAATTATTCCTCTCTTTCAATAAACATATTGACACTACTCTAGATAGCTGCTCATCGCATGTATAGACTCTTAGTGAGAAATACAAATGACATAAGAAAAGCTTCGACATTGAAATTATTTTATTTCACTTTAGTTCGATCTAGGTTGAAATATGCATCTATTGTGTGGAGTTCCTACTATCAGGTTCATACAAATCAACCAGAAGCCCTACAGAGGCGCTTCGTGAAATACAGTGTCATGCCCAAAGTATGCACCATATGGGAAACTTCGTTATTAAGGGTTTTTCGACAAAAAGTTATTCTTAATAAAAGTTTGTGCATCTACTAGAACCAAAGATGCACCAACAAAATACAGTAAAACACGTAATATACGAGGTGCCTTCAAATACTTGATTTTGAGACAAGAGTAAAGGTACTCATATTTCGAAAAATTTCTGGAAATGTTATTCGAAAAAGTTGTTCAGCATTGAAAAAAAATATTCAGATATGAAGTGTAGTTTTATTTTTTTAACAATTTTTCCAAAATGGGGAATACGAAATGAAAAATTTGTTAAAACGATAAATAGACATCATCCTGTATACAACGCAAATTGCAATAATACAAATTACACAACTATGGTGTTAACCACGGTTAATTTATTTTTATTTTTTGTTAACACCGAAAATTACTCAAATTTATACAGTATTGTAATGAGAACCAAGAATATTCAATAATATCAAATCACAAAACATCAATATTGAAGAGGTATTCTGGAACAGACTCATTGATTTTCTAGAGATTATTTTGGATAATTTTTTTGGACAAGAAAATCTCCAGAAAATCAACGAGTTTGTTTCGAAATACCTATTTTATTTTAATGTTTTGTGATTTCTATTGTCGAATATCAAGTTCTTGTTACATTACTGTATAATTTTTGGTGTAAACAAAAAATAAAAATAACTTTGCAATAAAAAATTGACCGTGGTTAACACCATAGTTGTGTAATTCGTAATACTACAGGCTTTTAAAATGAACAGCATTCTGTATAATGCTGTCTATTTATTGTTTCCGCAATTTCTTTTCGTAGTGCACATTTGAGAAAATGAGTAAAAACATTAAACTTCACTTAGATGGCCATGACTTTGAATCTAGATGTATCTATCAATTCTGAACAACTTTCTGAAATAACAATTCTCGAAATTTTCCAAAATAAGAGTACTTTACTCTAATCTAGTCTAAAAATCAAATATTTGAAGGCTCCTCGTATGTTACGCGTGTTTTACTGTATTTTGTTGGTGCATGTTGAGTTTTAGGGGAAGCACAAACTTTTATCACGAATAACATTTTGTCGACAAACGCTGAATAAGGAAGTTTCTCATATGGTGCATACTTTGGGAATGCCACTTGTCTTTTAAACTTGAAGACACGTATCTCACTGTAGAAATATCCTTCATTCAAGGTTATAAATAATATCATTACCTGCTCTCAATTGTTACATATGTTGAATTTTTGGGTTCCTAGACAGTCATCTAGCAATACTGTCACCTTTTATCTCAACACTCCGCGAACAAATGTAATGAAAAAATCTCTAATTTATATAATGTGCAATACCTATAATTATATTAGTCGTGCCCTAGATATATTCAAATACCAGATTGTACAAATCAAAAGACATTTTTCAGCTAACTGATAGTTCTGCTTTTATTTTTTTTCTATAGATTCCCAAATTATATTATGTGTTTGAAATATGTTTTTTAGTTAACCAGCAACGAACAACAACCCTCGGACTTCACTCCACCAGCTCGAACCACTCGGAACTTGTCCGAGCCAATAACTAATGACTAAGTACATATTTGTAAATGCCACTGTTTCTCCCTATTCTGCAATTGGTTCATTCTGGAGAATATTGTATGAAATAAATAAATGTTGTATTATTGACGGAAATAACAATTAAGGATCCATAGAATGTTCGAGAGCCCCAGTAATGTTTTTCATATAACTTAGATTTGATAGAGTAGTAGTACTCGGAATTTCACTCGAATGTGCCGATAAAAATCTGGTACACACTCGACTGGTGTTTGAGGGCCTCGCCATGTAGAAAATGCATGGCACTTTTCCAGAATACAACTAGCGCGACACTCAGAAGTACAGTTGATCTGGAGATCAAATCGTGAGGTATAGTTTATGAAATTACTATGGATCTTCATCAAGTAACAACCGAATCAATAAGAAAAATACCATTTTTCATTTAGTTTAGGAATATTAGTCTAATGAGGGCAAGTAAGTATTTTGGAATGAGAGATAGTCAGCTGGAAAGTTGTATGAACCTTCATTCTGTTACCCTCAAACTTGTCTGGGAACCTACTTATTGTAGGGTGTCCACGACTAGAGATATTCTAGGGTCAAAGGAAAAAAAAATTGATTTTTAGAGATTCATTGCAAATATCTAGCTTCTACGTATTGTGCAATTTACGTTGATGATAAATATGGTAAAGCGTTAAATTTCCTACAATTTTTGTCCAATTTTTTTTTCATATCTCAAACCATTTTCAAGATAGAGGGAAGAGCGTGCGCAGTGTTCAACTATATAGAGTCTCATTCGAAGTCGAAGTGCCTAAGTGTCACGAGCGCTATGAGAACGACCTCAACTGCAGCACTTGAGGTCCTACTCGGACTTCCACCATTGCACATCTACATACAAAGAGCAGCTAGACTGATGACAGACAGGCTAATGCAGAGGCAGACTCCAATCAGCCAGTCACACGGTACATAATACTTAAAACTGTACTATGAACTGAAGGCAGATATAATTCTTGGAATGCCCGTGGATAACACAGTTCCGCACTACAACTTTTAAAAAGATTTCAAAATCATCATACCAAGTAGAAAGGAATAGCAAAACGGCTAAAGACAGGAAGAAACTTGGTATACAGATGACTCAAAGACCCAAGAAGGAGTGGGAGCCAGTATATAAGGAGGCAGAGCAAAGACGAAAATCGGCAATCGAACACTGTATAGGGGAAATAAACAGGCAGAGGGACACAAATGAAACTATTACCATTTTCTCCGACAGCCAGGAGGCAATTGAATCGCTTAGCTCATTTCAAGTCTTCTAAAGACTACTGGGAAGCTGTGTGAGCATACTCAAGGGGCTAAGTAACCAAAATAGGGCCACTCTTGCTTGGGTACCCGGACACAGGGCAATGAGGCGGCTGATGTTTTAGCCTGCGAAGGCGCATCTAAGGCTATGATCAGCCCAGAATCCTTCTGCGGGGTAGCGAAAATTTATGGATGCAAGCGGAATCGGTCGATTGGTGGAATAAGCTTCTAGGTATGAGACAGGCGAAATATTTCATTGAAGACCTGCTAAACTACCACTGTACGGTTGTAAGGATCGTGCTGGGTCAACTGATGGGTTATAACCGACTCAGGAAACATATTAGCAATATGGGTCTAACAGAAGAAACCCATTGCAGACTCTGTCTAGAAAAGAAAAAAGCCGCTCTGCATGTGCTTTGTGAATGCGAAGCGATAGCAAGGCTGATACATGCACGGTGCGGGGAAGAGAAACCAGAGGCTGCTAGCTATATGAAGGGGTTAAGAGATCAATCTGGACAATGAGCTCTAACAACCAAAGAGCATCACAACATATTTGAAAAGGTCGCAGTGAATTAGGCCATGGGCTAGCTCCCCGACAATCTAATCAGATCTAATCATTCGAAATCAATCTGTAGGCCCGATTGAAACACACCGTATAAAGTATTGATGGATATTCTGCATTTTTTTTATAAAAGTATAAAAGTTGAGGAGTAGCGGAGAAAAACTGCTGTCCTTTAAAAAACATACGAAGTTTGTTTTGGCGAAGCTGAGGTTTATACCTATTACCCAAGAAAAATTTTTATTACACCGAAATGATAAAAAATAGAATAATATTCATTGAAAAATTACAAGCTCTTAGTATCACAACAAAACAGACCAGATATGATGCGGATGTTCTCATTATTGAAACAGTTATTGATGAATATAAATGTCAAAGAACTGCCGGTATCATCATCAAGAAATTTTTTTTAAAGAAGTTGGCGAAGCAGATGTATAAACTGAAATTACTCTTCCAAAAGTTTTGATCAATATCTTTGTTCTGAAAAACACTTTTTTTTTCATCACGAAATAAGTGACTGTGACACGTCTACAAACACTCGAGAAACTTCTGAATTTGGATCAAATTGCTGTAACATTTGAGGAAGAAAATTGCCCGGTTCAATAACTATTTGAGAATAGAGTACTTACTTTCTTGGCATACTATAATGCTACAAAATCTGAGGACTGTATTGTTCGTCTTTGCTATGCACAGTTCATCAGGTTAACAAAATTGAATAAACCTGTACAATTATCAAATATTCCACCAACGAGTGTAGCGGCCCACCAACATTTCAACCGTGTTTATTATCAAGTTCTGACTGAGTTAGATCAGGATTTAGAACCCCAGAATTGGGGTTGGATAATGCGTGGTGAATTCCTAGAACCTGTTATGCCAATTAATCCACCAGCTTCGAAGAATGGTTGCGGATGTGGATGCAGGAAAGCAGGGTTGCAGTGTTCTTTAGCTTGCGGTTAGTGTAATGAGAAATCTTGTCTTAATGCTTCACCTTAGAGTGATATCAATGAGGATGGTACTTTTGATCCAGAAATCCTGGAAGAATTGGAGACAAATGTCGTAGAAGTCGAGGACACAGATGGATTTAAAGTTTTTCCAGCGACTGGAAGACGATGATGGAAAAGTAATGATTGAAATTAGAACATCCAATTTTTGAAATTCCAACGTTCATAAATGTATGAAACGGTATTTTTCAAAAAATAAATTAATTGAAAGGTAAATAATTTTCTTTCAATTTGGTAGGTTAGGTTAGGTGTTAGATTAAGTTAGGTTAGGAATCACACGTTAAAAGGTAAGACTTCGTTAGTCTTAGCTCGCACAAGTTTTTCAACTTCTGAGAGTTGTCGTTCGTATGGGGGCGACAGCTGATTAACGGAAAGACATATTTTGAACAGATTTTTTTAAACAGACAGTTACGAAGCGCTTAGTATAAATTAGTATAGATTGAAATTGGAGAATGACTGAACTATTTCCCTTATTAACTTCATAATCACACGAGTAGGTAATTTTTATTAAGTTATTACATACTGAATTATTGAAAAATATTATGAATTGTAGTTGTAGAGAATTCAATCCTCTACAGTATATTCAGTGAATACAAACAGCATAAAACCCTGTAGTGGTGGACACATTACGATGAGTAAGTTTTCAGTAGGTATACAAGTTAATACCTGACTATCTCTTATTCCGAGGTGAAACCTCCTGATGTATAAACCAGTCGCAAAGAAAAATGTTTTTCGACTGAAAATTTTTGAAATCCAGTAGTGATACGCAAACGTAAAGAACAGATTAGCGTTTCACTATTGAAAAAAGACCCCACTTTGGGCGCCAGGTAGTTAGCTTTGTTGTAATACTCAGGGAGGCTTGCTTACGTTTATTTTTGTCAGAAAAATCCTTTTGGCACTACTGTAAAAAACACTATATCATACCTGGCGATGATTTGAACAAATAAATGAACGAATTATTAAAAGTGAAATTGGGAAATGTCGCCTGTTGTGTATTTTTTGTCTGCCTGCCAACATGTTCTTTTATCTGCAGCCATCGACTTGAAGGGTTTGACCAGATGATAATGAATTGAAGTTTCCAATTATGCCAGATATACTCAATATAGGCAACTCGATTTAGGATATGGAGGCGATTGATACATCTTTGTTTGCTTATCCATTTTCTATATTCCCCCAGCAAATTATGTCATCGTTTCATAACTACGTAACCTCAACAAACTAATTGAAAAAAATACATGTTAATATTACATGAATTGCTTCGTTCCCTCGTTATTCACATTTCTTGATGAAACAGGAGTCTGGAGACTGATCAAATAGTGAGGGTGGAATTTAACCTCTGGCGTAGAATGAAATATAAACAATCTCTTCAAATGAATGTCACTAGTTTGGACTTTCATTGTCTAATATATAAAATGATTTGAAATCCCTGAGACACCTAAAAAAGAAGAATTGAAAAATGAATAGCTGAAAATAAAAATTATATTAAGCACAAACCTGAAATGAAATAATAGTGAAATAAAATACAAGTAAAAATAGAACAGTTGAACAAAAATCAAATAAAAATGAAGAAGTGAAAAAAGAAAATAAAAATACAAAGTTAAGAGATTCCAAGCCACGTTAGTTCACGCAAGCCACGTTAGTTCACGACGTTCCGATTGTTGGTATCTACAATCGTCTTCGGGTGATGACTGGACTGATTCCTCCGAGAGATGACTATTTATGGGTCGTTAGAGTACTTTCACTTATCCCCGCTTTCCATTTTTCGCTTCACTGGTTTAGTGGGAGATGACCGTTTAGCGGGAGTTGACCATTTTTCGCTTGATGATGGGGTTCCATACGTTGCGTATTTCTACGCTAGCTTGGCTGAATACGTTGTTGGACAACATGTATGCGGCTTCCTTGAATTTTCTCCTAAACCAATGTGTCTCTGTGTATGATCTCAGATTGGGACCACTCGATGTTGTGCTGATGGGTCTAAACATGGTCTGCTATTCCCGATTTGCTGGTTTCCCTTCGCTGTGTGTGTTTCTTGTGCTCGGCACAACAATTCGAAACGTCGTGAACTAATGTGGCTTGGAATCTCTTAACTTTGTATTTTTGTCATTTCTTCATTTGTATTTAATTTTTGTTGAATTGTTCTATTTTTACTTGTATTTCATTTCACTCTTTTAGGTGTCTCAGGGATTTCAAATCATTTTATATATTAGATAATGGAAGTCCAAACTAGTGAAATTCATCATGAAACATTGTCAATCACCTTCAAACACTCTTTTCAAATACCAGAACTGCCATACTATTCTCCATATGAGTTTGACCAACTGAGTTAGCGTTTTCAGGAGATGAAATATGACATGAAGTAGACTCTTGATAATGGTAGTTTCAAACAACTCAGATGAGGTTTTTCATAGAACAAGATTGTTTTGTGTAAATAATTGGCTTTCAAAATATAATGCAGTGAGATGAATGATTCGTGATACGAAATTTTCACCATGTTTAAATAGGATAAAGAAATACGCACACATACTGTTTGTGAACAGAATTAATCAAAACATACCTACCTTCAAAATCTCCTTCTCGTATTTCACTTATCCTATTTTCCTGCATTTCCAGCTTTTTCAGAGTGTCGAGTAGAGCCAGAGATTTCTGTGGTACCGATGTTAATCCATTTCCACCTAAGTTCAGCCTCTTCAGCTTTCTGTAAAATAAGAAAAATGAATATTCATAAACGTGCAATGAATTTCCTCAAATAATAGAATTTTCTGTTTAAGATTTTCAATTTAGGTGATTTTCAGCTTTCTTCGGAATTAATATTTGATGAGGATTCCGCATAACCAAGTTTTGAAGCTAAAGTGGTGGAAACAAATTCTCGTGTATATCTACTGATTGAACAAAAGCATTTTGTTAATTGTACAACTCCAGTTAGCCCAATTTGAATTATACAAGGCTATTCATATTCGTTTCTGTACATGGGGATCTCGTAAATGATAAGAGATAGAGTGTCGGTTAAATTGTGGCAGAGTTTTGCATTCCACACCTATTCAATGCTGTGAAGAAATCGAATGTAGCTCTCTTGGTTCTGGAGATATACAGAAAAAATCAAAGAATCCCAAATTATTTTCTCGCCTATATCTTCTTTATTCGCAGACATTTTGAAAATCTTTCCACATTTTTCTATTGGCACATCTTGTGTGCTTTCAGAATATATCCATGACTCTTTTATACAGGGTTTCATCTGACTTGGGCCACACCCCATCTTTGAATTTTTAAATGCGGACCTGTATTTTGTGTTGCAGTTTTTGGATCATAGACGTTCACTTCATACTGACAAATTAAATTAAATTTTACACACTGTCTTCCAACAGTCTCTGCATCTGATGATTCAAATGACAGTGACCTAAAAGAAGGCCTGTTAGACATCGTTGTTCATCCCTTGTTCATCCCTATCAACTGTTTAGTGTCAAGCTTCAAAGGGTGAATAAACGCTTTGGAGTGAGCCAATCCTGGAAGATTCTGCCAGAAGTCCACAAATCTCACCATCCAGGTGTTCAATGTTTGTTTGGAAAAATCCAAGGCGATGCAAATGATAGGTTCTGGTTCGATGAAGCTGCTTGCACCACCCTCCTTTGCAAAAGAGTCAGCAGCTTCATTCCCTTCTAGGCCAATATGACCAGTAATCCCGACCAGAAACAATCTGTTAAGCCTTTCTATTGAGGAGAGACGTATTTGGCAATTTGCTACAAATTTAGAGGATACTCGGTAGGAGCCAAGAGCTTTCAACGCCGCTCGACTGTCAAAAATATTTTTATTGACTAGTGTGTGGATTTATCCAATCTCTCCGCACACGATTCAATGGCGTACATTTCCGCTTGACATACAGTCGCATAAGTCCCTAGGCAGGTAGAAATCTCTGTCCTGGGTGTGAGACTAAAATAACCTGCACCAGAACCGGAAGGTGTTTTTGATACATCTGTGAATCGACAACTATCTGCTCTTAATGCTGTGACTTCTAGTGTCAACCAACAGTCTGTTGCACTCTGCATTCAATTGATTTGTGCAATTGCCAATATTCACAAGTTTGTATGCAGTCCATCTAGCCTTTCTCTCCAGAAAAATGTGGAATGGAGGTAGATCCAGAGGGATATCCATGACCGCTGATGGTGTGGTACTGATAGACCCACTGATAGCCAGACAAGCCTGTCTCTGTAAGCCAAAGGGCTTCACACTCATCACATGAATCCAATGGATTTGTTTTGGACCTAAACCCTAAGTTTTACCACAAATCTTTCGACATATCCATAAAGCGTCTGACGTTGTGTGGAACTTTTTCCAAGTGAGCGTTCCAGGTCAGTTTTTTATCAAGGACAATGTCAAGATATTTCACCTCCGTTCTGAATAGAATGACCCCACCATTGAGGGAAATTGGCGTTAGATTGTCCAATTTCCTTCTCTTGGTGAAGGGGATTAACATAGTTTTGCTAGGGTTGACAGACCTCTGCTCCCTCAGGCATCAATTGTGATTAACATCCAACGTGCTTTGGAGGATATTACAAGCTACCGTTTTTGACGTGGACCTTACCAGAAGGTCATCTACATGAGCTTGAAGATCAACTTTTCTTCTGTAAAGGGCATGAAGCAGATTATGCATCAGAAGCGACCACAGAAGGGGAGATAGTACCTCGACCTTGAGGGCAGCCTCTGGTGACCCTGAATCTAATGGCCTCGCCTTGAAGTTCTGTTTTAGCATGGCATAGATCCAGCCAGTTATGGTAGATTCTTTAACTTTCCTAGCCAGAGACAATTCTATAGATTTGGGTAATGCATTGTCAAATGCTCCTTCAATATCAAGAAATACATCAACCGTAATCTCCTTTATGTCAAGGGATTGGGAGATTTTCTCAACAAGGTTGTTTAATGCAAAATCTGTCGATTTGCCGGTTTGATAATCATACTGATGATTATTCAGGAGGGATGCATATAATGCTACCCTCGTCCAGTATCCTCTCAAGTCCTTTCAGCAGAAAGGATATAAGGCTGATTGGTCGTACCGATTCAGGGTGTCGGTATCTCCAACCCACTTCAGGTATATATACCATTGGAGGTCGTAAATGTCCCATCGTATCGAGATAATCTAGTGAATTCATGTAACTTCACTGTTGATTGATTCTTGAAAATGTCTTTGAAGCAGAAGTCGAAACGTCGAATAGATGAGAACTACAGTACGTGGTTCAGTCCGGACTACAGAACACCATATATTATATAATTTGTTATCCGAGGCTTCGCCCGCGTAGAATTTCGTTTTGAACAAAGAGTTACTATATATTTTCATCAACCCAAAACCTCAGGTTCCAACTTCAAATCTGAAATTCAAGTGAATACCTATTGATTTACTGATACGCTTATATTAACGTACCTACAGCCGAAGCTCCTGAACCTAGAATCTTGAAATATGCTGGTAGGTTCTTTGTATAGCGCAAATAAGAATCAAGAAAGGGAATAAGGAATTTTTACCCCAAAGGAGAAAAATAGGGGTTCAAAGATTGTTTGAATATTGTAACTATTTTTTTGAAATGGTCTGTCATGAAACTTGATGCGACAGACCAAATTCTTTGCGTGCGGAGCCGCAGGCAACAGCTAGTGGGTCATATTTTCACTCTAAAAATATAGTAACTGGAAAAATATGCCAATTGCTCTTAGTAATGAATAGCTTCGAGAATAAAATTATTTCACCTATAAAGAAATTTCGCAAAACTAACACAACCGTATACGACGTCTGTATTCACGCGTCTGCCCGCGTTCGGGTCGCGTTCTCGGCGATGGCGCTTCATTGCTTAGTTAATTTTATCGTGATAACTTTTAAGATTCGTCCAAATTACTTAGTGTAAAAGACAAAGTTTATCTATGTTGAATACTTGAAACGGCAATAGAATTTGACAGATATTCTAAAATGAGCATTGTTAAAAAGTATTGAATTTAGTTGTATTTTTGACTCGGTGTTTTGCATGTAGTGGCTACCACATAAGAGGTTTATTATATGCTATCGCGACTTTCAGTTCATAACTATTCAAGATAAACAATCTTACGATGCATTATCTTCATGTAACTACAACGGTGTAGGCAACGCACGCCAAGATAGCTCTCAAGGAGCAATAATTTTTCCGACTTGCTCAATACTCACCGTTATATTACTACCAAAATCACAAAAAACCCTTGTGAATCGTAGGCTATACGTTGTTTCGATGTATAAGCTGTATTTTTGTTAAAGTTTAATCTGAATACGTTCAGTCGTTTAGGCATGAAAGAGTCACAAATATACATACATATATTTATCCATCCCCACAAACTTTTCCATTCATAATATTAGTATAGATATAGATATAGATATAGATTAGGTAGCAATATTGTGAATGATGTCTGATTCAATTACATAACGAAAGTTTGGAGTACAAACTGAAAGTGAGTGAAAGTGAGTTGTATATAATTCAATGTTCATAATGGAAATAGTTGTTTCAAAAGGGCTTCCTTCCAGTTTGTGCCTGAAAGTTACTCCTTTACAAAATTCACAGATCTTTGTGAAGAGTTTGCTAAGGAATTAATTGCTTTCGTCTTGTCTATGATAAATTCCTACATTGTTTGTATAATGATGGAATATTCTCATTCAAATTGAAATTACAATAATGGTTGTTAGAGAAAGTATCATTCATAGTACATTGCAAAGCACATAAAAGTACTGACTTCTGCCCAAAGAAATTCTAACTACTCACTTTTCCAGACCTACAAATGCCTCCGGATCGATGTTATTGATCTTGTTCTCATAAAGAGTTAGAATCTCGAGTGTATCTAGTCCTTGGAATGCTTTTGCATGTAAGCTGCTGATCTTATTGTGATTCATGTTGAGGATGAGGAGATGGTGTAAATTCTTGAAGGCCGATGAAGGAACTTGGGTCAGACTATTTTGCGAGACGTCTAGTTGGGTCAACATTTTACCTGAAAATAAACCCCGTGGAAGTCATTTTTTAAAAATGAGTGGGTATTTTATAATTGAAAGACAAAGAAAGTTCAAAGAATATGGGGTCAGACATATGTAATTCGTAAAATTATTTGATATTAGGAGTGTGATTCGCTATCATGTTGTCACTGCATATTTATCTCTTAAATTGAGCATCCCTTCTGAAGGTACTTCAGAGTTTCTGTAGTTTCTTTGAAAATATATAGGTACATGTTGTGGAAAATAGTTACCTTTTTGAATAAATTAATATGAGTTGCCGTAGACTGAATAAAAAATTCAATGAAATGGAATGAACCTTTTTTGCAACTTTACCAATAGCATTATTATTTGTTTATGAAATTTCCACACTACTTGCTGTAACTAAAATATTTTGTTGATAGATAATTTCGAATAAGTACACATTTTCTTCTCGTATTACCTACTGCAGGTCTCTTCAAAATTAAATGTAACTGATATTGTTTAGTAGACAGTTTGCAAAAAATGAGCATTCACACAATAGATAAACGAATACTAACTTCATTCTATCATATGAAGTATCAAGTAAGTAAGCAATGAATGTACAACTCCTACTAGAGACAAATCCAAGTTATCTTCATTGTCCTCAAAAAGTTAATTCAATCCAATTTAATTTTTTTTTTTCGAAATTGACTCCTTTGAATCAAGAATTTTGAAAATTTTACTACTGACAAAATGAATGCATTACTAATCGGCTACTTTATCATGAATGTAATGAAACTAGTTGATATCTGATAAAAATCCGGGAAGTTTCAAAAACTAAACTAATCGAAGTTCAATTACCGTCAAAATAGCCATGATTAACAACTGTTAGATACTGAAAGTATCGAACAGTTTGTGAATAAAAAGAATTCAATTATTGAGGTTTTCCACCTTCAAGGGAAAATAGCAAAATTTCTTTGTTTTTCCAATATAAACATTGAATTCCTCATTTGTTATAATTGCTATAGCCATATTCTCATGATTCATACAGTATTGTATTTGTGTGAAAGCTATTTTCCGTTTTTCATTACTCTGGTCTACATGTTTTCATGTCTGACGTTTCGTATACTACTGCGGTATACATTATCAAAGGCGACGTGGTAAAGGTCGCCTACAGTGAAATTCCGTAAAACTCTTGTTGAAAATTGCAACACAGAAAGACAATTTATTTCCTGTGGTGATTTATTAAAATTTTGGACTCGTATACTGCTAAAATTTCGTAAGAGGAGCTAGGAAGTTGTGTTGAGTCCTGGTGTTCAGATCATGAATATTCACGGCTATTGAAAATGAAGATATAAGTTTTCAAAACAAATAAATAGGCAAAGTCAAAATAGTACGCTTTTTGAAAAAGTTCCTACATCTATGAATAATTAGATGGTTGAACATCGTTCTCATAATTCACTTTTGGGCATAAATATATGCTTGAGGAAGCTATTGTATAGCGAAACACGTGTCGCGGTTTTGTCAAACCCTTTTATAGTGAAAATCATACGATAAAATGTATTGATTAGTTTTTTTGAACTTCATATCTTAGTCATGATAATGATGATATCTTAGTCAATTTTTTTTTGAAAGAAGAATATCTTTAGTAGTTATACACGAGTAGTCTCTTCATTTGTGTTAGATATAATACTTGTTCGTCCTATCTCATATGTTGGTCAATAACAATACCCAAATATTCAATGAATACTGTTTTTCCATAGCAGGGCATTCACAAGTATAACTTTTTGTGAAGGTCATTTGGTGCAATTTGTGGATCATTAATATGCGGCTGATCATCTGAGTAAAAAAAGTCATAAATTTTGTTTTTTCCACATTTAAACTTGATAAATCATTATTCAGCTGGGGAAAATGTTTTCTTAGATCAACTTCAGAAATTTTATGAAATTATTCCTAACATTCACCAGTGAAGATCATGACTGTATCATCAACATAACACGCTATGTGACTGTCAAATTTATTAATATCCGTTATTGCGTTTATGTAAGCAACAAAAGTGAACGGAATGAGTACTGTAGCCTGAGGTATACCTACATTGATTTGTAATGTAACACTGAGCTTGCTACTGATTTTAACAGTTTGTGTTCGTTCTTTCAAATAATTTTGCATTCGTTCCAAAGCATTACACAATTTTTTCGAGTAGGATTTCATGCGAAACTATCGAAAGCCTATGCTAAGTCGCAAGACATTTCAATACCCCTACTTTTTGTTGTACAAAGTTGAGCACGGTATTTTCAGTATTTAATTTGTTTACGAACCCGAATTGTTGTTGTATTATTATATGATGTTCACTAACGAAATCTTTCATTCGGTTTTCAACAGATTGTTCGAATAGTTCAACAAAGTCATTGATGACAAATTGGTCAGTAATTGTATTTTGACTTTCAGATTTGTGAATTGGAGTTGCTCTACTAACTTTCCATTGGGACGGTATATTACTCTTTTTGTAACAAAAATTCATCAAATGAACTACTGGTTTCAATAAATTTTTATACATATGTTTCATCAGTTTGCTAGTTACACCTTCAGGAACTGGTGCACTATAGTTTTTCAGCTTCGAAATTAGACATATTTTTCCATTTTATGTCACCTGTTCAAAAAACAGGGAGAATGTTACATAAGTTTCATTCAAAAAGTTTTTAGGTGACACATTTTTCAATTTTCTTTGCCATATTTACTCCTATACAGGGTGTAACTGAATAAGTGTAAAACATTTAACGAGATGATTCCTCATCGAAAAAAAGTATTTCATATAAAGAAAATTCATTGGAGTATCCCTTGTTAAGATAGAGCCCCTTAAAGGGGGTACATAAAATTTGCAAAACAATTTTTTCACAAGCACTGAAAAATTTATAATATTGAAAATAACCTAACGTTTTGTACAACCGAAAAACAATTAGCCAGTAATTTATTTGGTTTACCCCATGGTTATAAGGGGTGGAAAACGTAACCCCTTAAATTTATTTCCAATGTAACTTTTTGTCTAATCATTTGTTTTCCATCAAAATATGTATTTCCGATAACCTGTTTCATTCTAAACAAAAAATGTCTCTTGGGTTTTTTACCAAAAATAAGCAAACAATTATTCTACGAACCACTATAGAGATACATCGTCGTAAATGCGAACTAGATTTATTGTTATTTTTTTAGTTAGTACCTGCATCTAACGATTAAAGGGTAATAAACAAAACTAATTTATTAATAACAAAACACACAACATGTAGAAATCATAGAGAATGTTCAATATGTCTACTATCAGACATTATGTATGCGTCTAGATGTCGGCGCATCGAGTCACGTATTCGTTCAACTATTCCTCGAGTGTTTCTGATTACCCTGCACGCATCGATGATGGGGCTTCTTAAGTCCTCTATATCGCGAACAGGAGTATGATAAACCAAATGCTGTAAATGGCCCCAATATAAAGAAATCGAGAGGATTGAGATCAGGGGATCAAGCGGGCCAGTTTTGTGGTCCTCCTCGACCCATCCAGTGATTTGCATAATTTCAATCAAATGCTGATGTGCCACTCGACTAAAGTATGAGGGAGCCCCGTCATGCATAAAAAATAGTTTATGACGCCCAAAGGAACTTCTTCCAGCAGTAGTGGACGCACTTCTCTCAAATATTGAACGTATGCCTCACCATTTAATCGAGGAGGTAGGAAATGAGGCCCAATTAAATCATCTCCTATAACTCCGAGCCACACGTTAAGAGAAAACTGTTTTCGATGGTTAGTTTCGACAATAGCTCATTTGTGGTAATCATGAAAATTAATAATTTTGTCCCGAGAAAAACTACATTCGTCTGTGAATTCTATCGTCTTCAGAAAGTCACAATTTCTTCTAATCATTTCCAGCATCCAATTGCAAAATTCAAGACGGTTCGGAAAGTCTC
>WOGP01000491.1:0-24176 GCA_015342065.1 Leptinotarsa undecemlineata | reverse complement strand
GTAAAAAAGTTGGACTGTTGCGTTCTCTGGCATGTACACATTGTCAAGGCCAGTCATTTTCTAATGCTGAATCACCAATAGTGGAGGATTCATTTGATACCAACGAGGAAACATGCGATAGAAGAAGATCAAGAAGTAGAAGAAGACCAAGAAGAAGTATTTGAAGGTTATGACTCAGACAATAAACTTTTACATTTTTTTTATTTCAATTACTTTTATAATTTCCAACTCTTCCTAATATATTTTAACCACATTAAAAAAACGCGCTAAGTTTACTACCTCATAGGTGGAGTTGACGCGTGTGCATATAATGACGATTATAACTTTTTGACTCGTCGAATCTCAGAAACGGTGGCTCTAAGAAAAAAAAGCATTGATAAATTTTTTGTAGAGAATTTTATGATCTACAATTTTTATCAAGAGTTATTTTATGATAAAACTTACCGTTTTCCTGAAAATCGCGAAAAACAATTTTTTTCGAGATTTTTTACCTTTGACCAAGAATTTTTTTTTCCGGGCATCGCAATCATTCGGAATTTTAAAATCTCATTTTGAACTATGTTTTGAACAATTACACGCGTTTGCAGCTTGTTGTAAATTTATGTACTTTCCAATGTCTAGATTGACCGGATTATCACCATTGGGATCTCGGGAACTATGAGAGATACGAAGGTGATTAAAAGAAAAGTTCACATTTTCCTGACAAACAATATGTCAGTCAAGTAAATGTGTTAGAACATCGGAAATGTATCCCGAAACACGACAACCACATCGAACTATATTCAAGTTATTGGAAAAAAATCTCATCGTTTGGAAAGCCAGTGAACAAATACGGAGACAGAATCAACAATCAGAATTTGATAAATGAGATGTGTATGAGGAGGTAAATTAGACAATGTGCCCTTTTCAATGAAAATAGAACTTTGAACAAATAACAATAATTAACTAAAATGTAAAGACAAAAGTAAATCACAGCAAATGCTCAAAATGCTGGCCTTATTCATGATGACACAACTGTGCCCTTCTTCGAAAATTATTCACTGAACGATTAATTTCCTTCCTCTTCACTCTAACAATGATTTGTTGAAGATCCTCAATATTTTGATATTCCCTCTGACCATAAACTCTATTTTTCAGTGTGCCCCATAAGAATATATCCATAGCACTCAAGTCTGGAGACCTTGCTGGCCACCTCACCGGCCCATTATTTCCGATACATTTATCACCAAACCTTTCAGTCAGGTAATTAGATACCCGTCTGGTAGTGTGCGGTGGAGCACCATAATGTTGACACCACATGTTGTTATAGTTAGCCAGAATTCCGTCAGATAAATGAGGACTCAAAATTCTATATTTGTAAATTTCTGCACGCACATTAATTCTAAATCGCACTTGAGGTCGATTTTCTCGGAACTGCCTGGGGTTGTTTATGCTTCAAATGTGTTCGTCCAATTTACGTTTTCCAGGAAAACAGAAAAATCAGGTCTTCTCATTAGCCAATTACAAAATTCTAATTGCCTTTTAGGATTTCCTGGATGCAACTTTTGAGATATATGTATTTTGTAACATTTTAGACCGCTTTTTTGAGATGTCTCCAAGCACTTGTATGACAAATATTCATTTTGGAGGAAATTTGACGTGTGGATTTCCCCGGGTTCATGGTCCAAGTTTTCGAAAAATAATGATAACTTATAATTCATCGTTGAAAAAGAAAAATCTGGTTATATTAAAAACAGAAAGAGTCCAATGTAGCGCCCATAAGAAAAAATGAAGTTGATGGTGGCCGAAAGAGGAAACATCGGATAGCAGGGAAAAAGAGACAATGTCGAAGTGCAATTTATTTTCGAATCCTGTATAGTATCAATTTAAATTTTATCCTTAACACTTTTCGTTTATATCTAGTTATTAAAATAAATTGATTAAATAATGGATAAAAAAAACTGCTAGAAAGAACAATATTTTTATTCTGTACAAATAATTTTAGTACTTTGGTTCAAAAACGCGACCTTTGAACAAAACATTAGTTCTTCCGTCTAATCTATCAACTTCAACCAACAAGATTATGAAGGGATGATCGACTACGAAGGATTTTGGTGGACGTGGCATGCACTTCAGCATTATTTGGATTCCTGTAATCAGAAGAACCAATTCAATAATTGCAAATCAGTAAATGGATCACATCTCGAGCAAGATTATACATTAATGCAGCTGAAGTATCTACGCACGTGAGTTCGTTCATTTCTAAAAATCGAGTGGGATCATCTGTGGTTGACATGCTGGTGCGAACCTGATACTTTGGTCAAATTAATGTTTAGGTTTTCATTTTTTCGGTGTTTAGAAACAGCGGCGATATTTCAGTGAAAATAAGCAAAAACTCTATTATAAGTAAGCGCACGTAGAATTTGTTATTCGGAAATCACGATTTAAACTTCTTAACCGAGTTCAAAGTCACAATTTCGGGTTTGAAGTCGTAATTTGAAGTTTAAAGTCGTAATAGAGTTCAAAGTCGTAATTTAAAGTTTAAAGTTCAATTTAAAGATTAAATATTGTTCAAGTTAAAAGTCAAAATTTCGAGTAAAAAGTCAAAATTTCGAGTAAAAAGTCAATATTTCGAGATGAAAATCGAGTTTACAGTCAAAATTTTGAGTTTAAAGTTGTAATTTTGAGATCAAAATTACAGTCGAAACTTCGAGTTTTACCATCGTAAATTCCAATAAAAAGTAATAAAAATATGTGCGCCTTCATTAAAAATTTCCAATTTTTATTAACAAACACTTTATTTTTCTTTTATTATAGAGTAAGAAACACCAAATCGATAGCAAACCCGAAAACAGCAAATTAATTTGATAATTAAAGAAGAAATTCAAACTTAATAAGACCATTTGCAGTAATTTTGTTTTCAGTTAGACTTTTGGTTCAATCATGTGACCTTGGAACAACATATTGACGGATTCATGTTGCTTCTGTTGAATAACAAAAACAAAGGGATGGTCTGCGATGAATTGTTGAACCTGTGTAGTTGGTCGACGCCGAGCACATTTTTTTACAACCACCCGCAGTGCTGAAAGAGAAAGACACTAATGAAGCCTTCGCTAGACCGGTAAGCAAGCTTTGGCTCATTCAAAAGTTGATGCGGATGAAACTTTGGTTATTTGGCACAAACTGTTTGTGGGATATTACTGAGTATTGATACCGATTGTTAGAAAGGCCTCTTTGTTAGTACTTCTGAGAATAAAATTGCCCTTGACCTCTGGGACACATTAATGAAAGTAACAGGGTGTTTCAAATTCGATCCTCACCATTGGGATCTCGGAAACTATGACAGATATGAAGATGGTTAAATTAGGGTAAAGTTGCACATTTACCTGACTAACAATATTATGTGTAGAAAGTTCTGAAATTACGAGTTTATCCGGAGATATCCGGAGAAAAAAGAAATTTCGGAAGATGGTGTTTATTTTTTTCTGGTTTTAATTTTCGAAGGATTCGAAAATAAATTGCAATGTGGAAGTGCAATTTATTTTCGCACCCTGTTAAATTTTACCCTTCACACTTTTTGTTTATATTTAGTTAATTAAATAAATGGATTAAATAATGGATGAAAAAAACTGCTAGAAAGAACAATATTTGATTCTGTAGAAATTATATTAGTACTTAGGTTCAGAAACGCGACCTTTGAACAAAATAGTAGATCTTCCGTTTAATCGATCAACTTCAACCAACAAGATTATAAAGGGATGGTCGACTACGAAGTATTTTGGTGGACGGGGCATGCACTTCAGCATTATTTGCATTTCTGTAATCAAAAGAAACATTTCAATAATTGCAAATTAGTAAATGGATGATAGCTCAAGCGAAATTGTACATTATAGAACAGCTGAAGTATCCACACACGTCAGTATCTCTAAAAATCGAATGGGATTGAATGTGGATGACATACTAGTTTGAAACTTGGATCATATGTAGGTAGGTAGGTAGGTAGATAGGTCTACGGTGAGTGGGTCTATTCGACCCTCCACCGCAACCCATAAAGGTTTATTGTAGCTCACACCTATTCATACTCGGCCAAATAAACCCAGCTTCTTAACGAAGCCGATCTGTTTGTATGGTGAGTGGTCTTTCAGGTTAGATGGTGAGAGTACGGATCTGCCGAAGTCAAAGAACCTGATTTGGTCCCCAGCGGGGCAGGCATAAAGTATGTGCTCTGCAGTTTCATCATTTTCCAGACAGGGGCGACACACACTGTCTTCCGACAGTCCAAGTATCTGCATGTGATGATTCAAATGACAGTGACCTGTAAAAAGGCCTGTTATACATCGTAGTTCATCCCTAATGTAATCCAACAAATGTTTGGAATCAAGCTTCGAAGGGTGAATACACGCCTTGGAGTGAGATTCTGCCAGAAGTCCATAACTCTTCTTGCCATCCAGGTGTTCAGTATTTGTTTGGCAAAGCCCAAAGCGATGCCAATGACAGATTCTGGTCCAATGAAGCCGCTTGTTGCATCCTCCTTTGCAAGATTGTCAGCAGCTTCATTGCCTTTCAGGCCAGTATGGCCAGGAATCCAGATCAGATATAATCTGTTTAGTCTTCCTATCGAGGAGAGAGTCTTTTATGACAGTTTGCTACCAATTTAGACGTTGCTCGGTAGGAGCCAAGAGCTTCCAACGCCGCTTGACTGTCCGAGAATATTTTTATTGACTTGTGAGTGAGGTTGGATTTATCCAATCTCTTCGCACACAATTCATAGCTGAATACTAAAGCCCATGAATTTGAAAACTATAATTAATGAATTACTGAAAACAAACATTTTTCACGTCAAAGAATCTGACAACAGAAGCTTAAACAATTAGAATTTGAAATTAAAGAATTTGAAATGACAAAAATACTACATGTCAATGAAGAGATAAAAATTCACGATGAAACGTAGAAAAAGAACTAGGAGAAGTTATAGCCAGCTCTCAGTGAACATCAATATTTTTCTATCTGAAATAGGCTGTTGAGAATTCTGAATATACTTCCCTAACAAATTATAGACGACCGATGTCAGTCACTACCCGTCCAGTACAGCATTTTATTATGAAGATACTGTTCTTTCTGAAGAATTTCAGTAGATTGTTTGGTAGTGCTGCGCATTTTGATGTACACATCATACTGCACATCAAGAAAATCATTTGAGAATTTATAAAGATAGGGATTCGAGGAATGGAATGAGACATTGAGTTTGAAAGGAAAAGTCTCTCAATTATTTGTCGTACGAGTTTTGATGAAAAATTCAGACCAACATTCTGGCGGGAAAGAAGCTTCATCAGAAATTTAATTATTCATCTCATAATCGCAAAATTCCCCAACTGTCAATTTTTTATGCTGAATGGAAATAAAGTCTAAAGCAAAAAAATCCCTGACTTCAAACGGAGGTCAAAAAGACAGTCCAAATATTCTGTCTAAGAAGCATATGATTTATGAACGTTATCACTATACGTCTGACTTAATTTTTTTCCACCAGTTTTAATCTGGATGGAAACGCAAACCAGCAATTTTACCCACGGTAATACTATTTTGGTACCTGAATGTATCCCTTTTTCAAAACCTGCATGAACAAGTGAAGGTGAAAATGTAACGTTTAATGTATTCCACTGGTCTATAACTGAAAAGAAGACAAATTCATAAGATAATTGTCCTTTTGTTGGCAAAAGAAAAAATACAAACGGAATGTACATATTGTTTCGCAATCCACGAACAGTATATAATTGTTAAAATGGCTTCAAACCACTGTAAAATGTAACGTCAATAAATACAGATTAAAACTCACAGAAGGTTTGAGGATTTGAAACTGTAGAAAAGCAAACAATTGTCTTGATAGAATCATGAATTTGAAGAAAATTTTCGAACTCATTTTCATGCTTTCAAAGGTGTCATGAAAATCATCATATGACCAGCGGCGGCTCGTCAGAGGAGGCAAGGGAGGCTTAGCCTCCCCATAAAATTTGAGGTTATTAATCGCAATAAATTAAAAGATATTGACAAATAATTATGATTTTTTTTTCTAAAAATGCTTGGGTATCATTACTCTACCATTCATTTTTAGTATGAATACTTAATATGCCCGAAAAAACACTATCACTCACTATGTAGTACGTATCACACTGTGTCCCGCGTCAGCAATACTCAAACGCACCGCCCATGAACGAATGACGAATAAACCATCAACCCGAAATAATAAATGCCATTCGTTGCAAGGGAGCCAAGCCTCCGACCGCTTTAAAAAACACAAGTTTCACGAGACCGATCCAACCAGAGACATACGTCCCAATTTGTAATTTCAGTTGCAGAAATTATAGCATTAGAGGAGGCTAGCGTCCAGTTGGTCTCCGTTAGTGTACGACTGTGTTTGTTTTTTATTTAATTATTCGGACGGGATGCCGTGACGGACCAGGACTGAAAAATATTTCGCTAAATCGTTTTAGTGTTTGTTGATAATATTTGTTATTTGAGTATAAAACAGACAGTATTGTATTATAGCAGTATTTTTTGATAATATTTTTAATGTGTTTTAAAGTGTTTTCTCTCAATTTCAAGGTGTTTCACTTTTTCGTACCTTTTTTTTTCATTTATTATGGATAAGTTGGACTTAATTAAAAAATCTGACGATATAGTTTGCTTGCTGATAAATAATTTTGAGTCTTTATCGTATGAAAATGAATTTTACATTATTGAAACTCAACCAAATTGATTTCAATTAAAGCGTCAGATAATCGACAAAATCGAGGATTTAATATTAGTTGTTACGATAAATGCGATTGATTAACCGGCTCCATTAAACGAGAAAAACTTTTTTGTTGACCCTGTGTTTTGTTTTCCGTAAAAACCGAATACCAAACGTAGTCTCGTAAATTAAAATTGTTTAGCATACAAAATATATCAACAGATTTAGATACAGCTCAAAAAGAGGCCATAATTTCTTTTAATAATCAGGTTAGGGAAAATCGGTCGAATTTAAGAAGACTTATCGATATTACAATTTATTTGGGTTCCCAAGAATTAGCTTTTCGCGGACACGATGAAACCGAAGATTCTATTAATCGTGGCAATTACAAGGAACTTTACATGTTATGGGGCAAATATGATTCACAATTTGGCACTTTTTCGAACGGTAGCGTTTTTCTGGTACCCCAAAAACCATAGGAAATGAGCTTATAGACAGTGTGGGATATATTATTAAGGAAAATATAAGCTTGGAGATTGAAAGTGTTTCTTTTTTTGCATGGAAAATTGATGAAACTACCCATATTACCTGTACATCATAACTTTCGATCGTTTTTAGATATGTCAAAGACGGTAATATGGTAGAAAATTTTATAGGTTTTCATGATGTTTCATCTGGGCGCACAGCTGACGATTTGTTTCATTTCTTAATTCATACGTGTGACACCTATAATTTTAGGCAAAAGTTAATAGCGCAAATCTATGATGGGGCTGCGGTCATGGCCGGCCATTTGAATGGTTTACGAAATGAAATAGAGTCCACAGCTCCTCATGCACTTTTTACGCATTGTCAATCCCTAAGTTTAGTATTAAGCAAAGCGTGCAACAACATAAATATTTTCGCGCCTCCGGCGGGCTTTTCTGTGTGTATACCTATAGTCTTTATGACGTCAGCCTCCCCTGTACTCCAGTGCACGAGCCGCAGTCCAGTGCACTGCAAACGACTGCGAAAGTTTAGGAAAATTGGACAACACGCAATGGTTAATAGTGTGCTAATTAGAGCAACATCTTCTGAGTACAGTTTTTGAGCGTTAGTTATCCAAATTTCAGCATGAAGGAGCTTGGATAAAGTGCTGAAATTGTTTTCCTTTTAAGCTGTTACTTTCGAATGAGCTGTACGCTTGATCAATGATTGCCCAATGCGTCCGTCTTCGGCTATCTTCAATAAACTTCTGCACAGTTTGTGAACGCAAGCTCAACGTTGAATGTTGTTATCTAATGTTTTGTGTCCACGAAATTCAAACCCATCAACAACGACTAAGGTTCACCTTCTTCACAAAAAGCATGGATTCGTACTGGATATTCTCCACCTTCTTTCAATAGGGTATGATGCGTTCGAAACCGTGACAAAAACTTAAATGATTTCAAATTTTGGATGACGTGACAGAGTCAAATTTTACCCTCACTCCAATACTAATTGCTTTACTTTTTTCTTTTTACATTTTCACGTTAGTATTGGAGGGAAGGCACTCCGTACGGAATTACAGGTACTTGGCCATGGAACGTAACTCGATAGGACCCTCAAGTAGATGTATCCAGTATATGTATTCATGTGGACTACTGCATAAGACATCTGAACATTTAATTCTTTTGACGTATGTCACAAAAACCAATAGCCATTCATAATTTGAGTACAAAGATTTAAAGTGATGTTGATGTTTAGAAAACAGTAAATGATTGTTTTCCAAAATTTGACCACTAAATAAAGATAAGTATCAATATTTAATTTTTTTCAATTGATTTTTTCAATATGTAGACAAACTTAATGAATACGACAAGTTACTGTCTAATTGGACTCTTCAGTGGTTAGTATTCCAAACATTTGTAATGGAATCGAATCAGATATCATTCACAGGATTCGTACACAATGTAATGGAAGAAAGAAGTGAAATTTCACTAACATGAAACACTGTCATCCTTACTGCTAGACATCCGATGTTTCGCCGTAAGACACTTGCTTTATCGGCTCTTCAGTAGCAAATACGGATAACATTATGAGAGAAAATACTCAATTCGTTCACGAAATTACGACTTTTTATCACGGAATGAGTTGAATCCACGTGAATAGCAATCATTCACAATTTAAACAAGATACATATGGCTGAAATATAAGCAAATAAGCGAATGAATTAATTTACGCACTGTTATCGATGACATGAGTGAATTCAACTCATTCCGTGACAAAAAGTCGTACTTTTGTGAACGAATTGAGTGTTTTTTCTTATACTGTTATCCGTTTTTGGTACTAAAGAGCCAATGTCTACCAGTGAGGATGACAGTGTTCCGTGTAAGTGAAATTTTACTTCTTTCAATAATTATATTGTGTTGGAATCCTGTGAATGCTATCTGATTCGATTCCATCTCGAATGTTTGGAGAAACGGAGAAAATCGTTTTTCGTTCATATGAAGGTATTTGTTACGAAAGTATTTTTTCTTTTCTTCAATTCAATGTTTATAAGAAAGTAGCTGTTTCAGTTTATGTCTGAAAGTTACTTCTTTGCAAAATCTACACATCTTTGTATATAGGTCATTTTTTAAATTGATTGCTCCTTTCTTTTCTTTGGAAAATTTCCACATTTTTTGTATAAACATTAAAATGAATTTGATGAGTTATTCTTGGAACATAAACATGTGCCATCGTGAATTTTGTTGAAAATCTACGGAAGAGAAACAATATGATATTGAATTGTTTCATTGAATGTTGAGGGGATTAGGCAGCTTTTTCGATGACAGCTCACAGGGTAGCTTCATCGCCCCGACTTCTCAGGGATAACATCGTCATATTTCAAACAATTCATCGAAAACATTTTTCCAAACGTATTTTTTCCGTGTGTTGATGAGCAGTGTAGATAATTCAAATTAGGATAAAAAAATCACAAAAGCGATTATTTCTTGGAATTTCCTCCCTTACTCACTCTTCTGTTGTCCTTGGTCTCATTGGTTTTTGATTTATTACTGCGTTGAAGTAATAATTCGGCTCGAGAGTAATGGACGTTCTTATAAATGGCAGGACTTTTTACGGCCAACGACATCAACAACTCGAAGAAGTAATCCAGGAATTGCGAACGACGACGGAACTCAAACATTGGATGTGCTCTCAAACTTTCGTCTCCTTTTTTGTAATTTTTTACGAACTATTCAACTGCTCCGGAAACGTTTAATCTTTGTATAAGTGGGTGGATAGTTTGGATGTTTTTCAGAGTATAAGAGAATTATTTTACGTTTGAATAGAATCAATGGCACTCTGATGAAACAGATATGAGTGTATTCACAAAAACTTCCGTTACAATTTCTCAGCATACTAGGAACATTTTCAATTCAGAATGAGTATAGTTCTCAAGCTCAGATTTAGTTTGGAATTCAAACGAAGTCTCTTGTTGCAGTTTTTTTAATAGAGACTAAACAAGTCAAAATAATGTACTATGCATTGGTACAATCTCACTTAATATACAAAACATAACTTGCAAAAATCGCAAGTATCCAAAACCACGTCAAGTTTTTGAGAGAAATCTTCTTGGTTTGCTACTTACTTGGGAGAAAAAATGGGTAAAAAAACTATTCATATGATATAAGATATGTTAAGTTAGGTCCAATGTGAGTGGGTCTATCCGAACTCCACTGCAACCCGCAATGGTTTATTGTGGCTTACACCTATTCACACTATACCAATTGAACCCAGCTTCTCAACAAAGCCGTTTAGTTTGTATGGTGAGTAGTCTTTCAGGTCAGACGATAAGAGTACAACTCTGCCAAACTCTAAAAACCTGATTCGGTCTTCAACGGGGCAGCCTAAGCTCTGCTGTTTCACCATTTTCCAAACAAAGGCGACACACACTGTCTTCCGACAGTGACCTGTGAGAAGGCCTATTAGACATCGGTAGTTCATCCCTACTAAAGTCCAATAACTGTTTGGTATCAAGCTTCGAAGATTCTGACAGAAGTGCATAAATCTTATTGCCATCCAAGTGTTCATTATACCTCACCACCATCATACATCTCCTTGGACATCATACCCCATTTTTTCCAAGAAACAGTGCGGATGATACCTCATCGAAAATATTTTTTTGAACAACTGTCATTGAAAGTGACGTTTTAATGGTTGTCAAGAGTATTAAAAGATGATGTTTACAAAGTAGCGCGTAAAAAATATTTGTAGGACTAGTGTTCAAAGTGATTTTAACACGATTTTTTTCGACCAAATAGCAATAAATAAAACATAATTATTCAATTTTCAAGAAAGATTTATTTATTATGAACAATAGATATAGATACAATTAAATTCTGTTACAAATGTATTGCTTGCCAAATCCTAATATATGGGATAATCGTATCTAGAGCAGATAGAACGATATAAGCGAGGTAACTAATTTCCGGTAACCAAAATCTTTTATCGACTATCAAAGTTAAAGTTCTAATTTCACAAATTCTGGAAACAATGGATCACAAAGCAACACACACCAATGAGCCATAGAATGGCTCGTTGACATACAAAATATTTGAGAGAAATCATTGAGCTTGTTTGTTAAAATTAAACTCTCAATATTCAAGTCTATGCATTGATATCTCATAACAGGTTGTATTGTGTCAAAGTAACTCACTCAACTCATTTCACAATTTACAAAATTTTGTGCTCCAGTTTTTTTTCTGATTTCAAAAGTGCGTACGGTTAACAGCAATCACACTCGTCTACAAATATTTATTTCACCTATTGAAGACTGGTTTATAACATTCAGTTCATTGTATATTTTCATCAAGTAATTCTTCACATTCCATAATTGAATTTTTCAGGGTTTTTTTAAATATGTGTTTTCATTTAAGTTTTAGAATGTTTGAAATTAGATTTTTCATTTTTGGGGAGAGCATTGTAAAGTTTTTAATAAAGAAAAGATTCTGGAAAGGCAGTTTTATGAAAAATGTTATTCCGATATTACAATTTATATTCAACATAGTGTATTTTGTTGGTTGCAGATCCGATATTTTTGTTTGAAGGTTATTGACAATGTTTCATGATGAGTTTCATTAAAAATGAAATAATGGTGAAATAAAATACAAGTAGAAATAGAACAATTGAACAAAAAATAAAAATTAAATGAAAAGTTAACAGATTTCAAGCCAAGGTCTCTCTCGATTTTCTATTCTATTTTCATTTTTCCTTCAATTGTTTTAATTCTACTTGTATTTTATTTAACTATTCATTTCAGGTTGTTTTGCCTAATATAATTGTTATTTTAGCTATTCATTTTTAATTTTTCTTTTTTTATTAGTTCTGTCAGGAATTTCAAATAATTTCATGTAATATGAGACAATGGATGTCTGAACTAAAGAAATTCGATATTATTCATGTTCATGAAATATTGTTGTAGACACTAACAGATATAAATTGTTTTGATACTATATAATTCAGTTTGTATGTAGATTTGTTTCTATGAGAAACGTCTATTTTTTCCTGAAAATTATTTTTAGTAATACATGTTGATTCCTATAGTATACTATAGTTTTTTGTCCTTATATGAGGATTTGGGTACAATGGTTTCAGGTAAAATGATTTCTGTGTGTCAGACTAACCCCATAGAATGTATGTTTTCAAGTGAATAATAAAATATTATTATTATTATTTTCCACCGAATTTTGAGCTGGTCAGGCACTAGGCGCTACCTTGCACTGACGAGTGGCCAAACAGCCCGAAACCGGTCTCCAAGTATGTTCCAATAGTTGAATATCGATTCCGGCAATTATTACGCCAACAGCATATGCAGGAATCCTGCACTGACACTATAGTCCAACACCCTTCGTGGTAGTTGCCAGGGGAGTAGTTGTTTTTTGCCAAGTGTCAGTTCATAAACCTACTATATAGGTAAAGGAAGACTTCCTGAAGAAATGGTTCCTTCAGATAATTTATTAAATTTTGAGTAATTTGTGAAGGAGTGAATGCATCATTGTATGTAGCTCCTCAAAGCTGAAATACAATAATTAATAACTAACTCAAAACAACTAGCAAAATATATAACATAATTATTTTTTTTCATAAGAGAATGTCACGTAAATAAAAAATCAGATAATTATACCCGTAATCATTTTGTAACATAGTTTATGTTCTCGATCCGTTTCAGGTAATGGTCTATCAATATTTCGCGGTATTTTAAAGATTCGCATATTTCTATTGATGATGGACCAATTCGTTTTCAATGAAACGACCTTTCAATAAACCATGATTCCACATAAATTACGAGAGAATTGCCGTCACAAAAAAAGTCTACCATCGCCTAAAAGTCGTAGACGCGAAAATCATATCAAATACTTCAATACTCACTATAATGCTCTCATTAAATGATTGCAACGCTCGTTTCGTGAAAAGAAAAGACTTCGATGTGGCTTATTGGACCAATAATAATTTATTCAGTTTTGATAAAAAAGGGGTATATGAGTTGACGTGGGGTTCTCGCCTAAAACCTGAAAAACTTATAATAATTATACTGACTCTTATCAACCATACGTGTATACCATAAAATAAAATTAAGCAACAGAAAATCTCACTAATACAGTTTATTGTATCATACAATAAACTAAATTGTTGAGTTTTGATATGGATTTTCGTCAAGTGTCGGCTAGTTTTATTCAATTATTGAATTTGAGGATATGGGTATGGGTATGGGTATGATTGGAAGGAGCCCAATCAGTCAAGACTGGTCTTCCTAATTATATTGGTCAAACGCGAGAAAAATGTATCCGATGAACTAAAGAACATATGAGTGTTTTTGTTAATAAAAAAACCAATTCCTTATTTCAACCAGATTTGAAAGAAAAAAATGTGCAATTATTTTTTTGGTGCTCCAAAATGAATAGATCAAGGAATCCTAAAAATTACTGGATGAACAAATTTAATTGAGTTCTTCCTTTCTTTTGAATCTATTTTCTTATAAGATAATTAGTTTATCAAATGTTTCTTTTCTTTCGTGATGTTTAAATTCTGAATTGGTTTTTACCCAAACTGTGACAAAATTATTATTCAGTATGAAAACGCTCGAGGAAGCTCTAGGAAGCGATTTTGTAAACTTCCCAATGAAAATCTCACGATTAAGTGTTACTTGAATTCAATGTTTATTTATGGTTTGCTATATCGTTTCGTCCGGTTCTCTCGGATACTTTAAAAGTTGAGACCTCGTTAATTCTGAGCTCGCACAAGTTTGGACTTCAGCAGGTTGTCGTTCGTGGATGGTCGGTACCTGGTTGAGACAAAAACAGATTTCAATAGACAAATTTAACGTTGGTGCCCTATATTGTGCCAAATCTCTTTTCTATTGTGCATCAATCTGAAAATATGTAAAGCGATTCAAATTCGATATAAATCGTCACGGCTCTGAGACCTGAAAGATTTTTTCAGCAGTCTTTGCGTAACATAAATAAAAGAAAATTAAAAGTCACTGCAGTGTGTCAATTTGGGATCGTATTACCGTCTATATTTCAGCTCCTATAGGAAATCTAAAAATATGGAGAAAAATTTTAAACTCGTAACGTCAACCTCTATATACCTCTATAATCTCAAATGGAAAGGGAGCTGATTAATATTTACTTACCGCAGAACCCTCCCCATCACTTTGTAATGTGAAACATCAATTAGGAGTGTCTCACAAAACACTGAAGTTGAATAAATATAGTATGTATAAAATGAACAGCTTTATGACAACGATTTTGACACAAGAAATAAATTTTGTGACACTACGATATCTTTTATGAATGAAAACCGCAATATTCTGCACAATATTTGCTTCACTGTTGACTGTACGCTACTGGACCGATGAAAATCTACGACTTTTCAGAGGTCATCCAAATGTCCAGAGAAAGTAAATGTTTGGGTTTCGTTCCAGTTAGACAGTGCTAAATGACAGGCATATGGATTTCTTGAAGAGGAGCAATAGAATAGCTACTACGATCGCCTGACTCATCATTACTAGATTTTCTTGATTAGGGGAATTCTAAATAGAATGTTTATAAAACACATCTTCGAGATTTGAAGAGAAGAAAAACACCTGAACGACTTTTAAATGAAGTATCACTAAACCCTTCTTTCCATTCAAGATTTTATGGTTTGTGTCCTCCCCTGCTAGTATTTTGATGAAATTTATAGTAAAAAATGTACACCTTGAAATTTTTCTAGCGACCGAAATATGAGGATATGGAAAGTTTTCATACTGATACCCGGTATATTTTCTTCTGGAGCAGTGTTCCTTCGACATTACGACTTCGTGATCAGTTTCAATTCACCAGAATTCCCCCTCGCTTTTAATGATTGCCAGAGACAGAGAAACTAGACCGATATATAATCCCCAGAATTATGGCGACCTCCGAAGTCTGACCTTAAGAGTTCTCTCGCCCAGCCGCACATTTTTTCTTTCCAACTAATTCAATTACATTCAAATATTCCATCTCCATACTCCACTTCTCTCTCTCACCACCACACTCAGCTTACCGCGACTTCGAATTCATTTCATTCCAACTTCGGAGAATAACAAACTTATTCGCTATATACGGTGAAATGAAGATATGCCTTGAAGTTATCAGAAAGTTTCAGGAGAAATTCCGGTAGACTGCATGCAGTCAAATTTCGTCTTGGGATAGAAAGCTCTGAGTTGTAAAATCTTCAACGGTAACGTAAACACGTTTATGTGTTTGTGTGTTCTACATTATGAATAATTTGAATGTGTATGCTGCATTAACGCTATAAATGAAAGTATGCAGTAATACAACAGAGACAAGTGAATACACATTTGAAACGTAACTCCAGGTATCAAATATTGAATCAGCCGTACAAGTCATTGAATGGTGGAAATGGAAATACTGAGCTACAATGAATCCGACAAATCCCATACCAGAACCGTAACTCAGTGAACAACTAAGTTAGCTTCATTTGATATTAAATTCAATTAATTTCTTAGGTAGCAGTTAACGGGAAAAGTTAGAGTCGGGTAACACTATTGAAAGGGAAGATTGGAAGATTGATCACGTTCAGCCTACTCCCAAAACGAGCAAGTAAAATCTTCCAAATAACTATAGACCAATCACTTTGCTATGTGTGATATGCAAAATCATGGAGAAAACCATGAAATACCATATCCTCAAATATTTGAAAGGCTTTAGCATCTTGAGTGATCATCACTATGGCTTTCGGAAACAATGATCGTATATCACCCGTATTTGAAATAATGCAATCGAAAAACATGGAGAGCCAAGAGCTGTTGCGCTTGATATCTCTAAGGCCTATGATCATGTGTGGTATGAGGGTTTACTGGCCAAGCTTCGATGATATGGCTTGTTGGATCATTTTCGTGTATAACTTTCCAGCTTCCTGAAAGAAGGTTCCCTGCAAGTGGCCATCAACGGATATCTCTCGAATAATCTCACCATCAACTATAGTGTTCCTCATGGATCTTCATTGTCTCCAACCCTCTTTTTATTGTATATCAACGACTTATTGGGAAAAACCAAGAATCCAAAATATTGCTTTGCTGACGACAGCACATTTGTCTCGTCTTTCCATTTGGATTTCAGGATATCGGTTGCGGATGCACATCTTCACCGACAGAGAATATAGAGAATATGGAGGTTATTTCGAATTGGGGAGAAAGTAAACATGTTCAATTCAATGCATACCATGAAGCCACTGAATTTTATCCGGAAAAAATACATCCGCCTGTTTGAAGACATGAATATCACTTGCAACCTTGATAGTTTGGAACATCGAAGAAATATTGGAGATTGGTCTCCCTTTTATAGATACTTTCAAGGGAGGTGTTCAAGTCACCTGGCACATTTGATTCCACCAAGAGCGATACATATCAGAAATACGCGAATGACTGGGACTGTGCATAGTTTTGAGGTTCAACTCAGTACAACTCGAACTCCACTGTTTAAGAACTCTTTTATTTGGAGAACTGCGTTTATGTGGAATAAACTTCCTGAGAAAGTTTTGTCAAATGAATTTCATCTCCAGCGATTCAAATCCAACTTGAATCGCTACTTTCGCACATGCACCGCTCTCAGAGTGCCTTAACAATTTTCCAGTAGTGTTTGTGTTTTGTCCATAAAAATATGTATTAGACGTCTTAGACGGTTCGAGTTTTATGACCCGTATTAACATGGAAAAGTTCATTTTATTTCAAGAATTAGCCCCCTCTTGTACGACATAACTTCATAAAATTCTATAGTGATACAGAATATATCAAAATATATGAGATCATATATCTCGTCATTATTCAAAATTCTTTTCTGCACAGGATTTTTTTAACTCGGTTCTGAGATAAATTGCTAAGACAAGTTTCCACCTCAGAATTTGTTTTTTAGATTATGTCGAGAGAAAGCAAATTATTTTTATTATCTCAACTATTCAATCGCCCTCATTGCACCCAAAAATGATCGGGAGGTACAGGATCAAAAAATGCAAAAATCAGAAGTCTTCGAAAATTCGTGTGGAAAAACTCAACTATCAAGTCATTTAAGATAGATTCATTACCGACTATATGCCATTGTTTATAATTCTTATGCCCTACTTTGTTTTTTCCAATATTCTTCGAAAAAACATCCAAAAGTTTAGTCTCATGTGCTGGTTGTAACAATTTCAATAATTTTTTTATCATTTTTCTGTTACAACAAACTGGGGATATTCACTTTTTGTTTATTGATTCATTAAAATGAACTTGAAAGAGCAATTGTAAAGTACAAGTCAGTACATATCAAATACAAATATATAACAGACACATTCATAAATAACAAGATGAATTAAAACAATTAGGTTAGTGAACGAAGCATCAATGGTGAAAAAAATATAAAACTAATGTAGGTAAGAGAAAAATTAATCAATTATATAAGGGCTAATTTCTAACAGTAGTTGTTTAATTTTATGTTTGAATACTTGTTCCTTGGTTGGTTGTAATTTTGAAAAACTCCGAAAGTGCATTATATACTCTCATCCCCAAAATTTCAAACAAGTTCAGACGTAGAGATAAACGTGTTTTGGGTACGTGAAAATGATTTCTGATGCGGGTATTATACTCATATGGTTTTGTTTAAAAACGTCTCTATTTTTGTGGATGTACCTACAACATCCGGAATGTAGAGATCAGGTAGAGGCAAAATTTTCAATTTCTTCAATAATGTTCCACACGATGATGTTCGTGATGCGTTTGAAATGGTTCTAATAATTCTCTTTTGCGTTACAATAACACTGTGTGTAGTGAAAAATTTCCCCAAATACTAATCCTAGTTAGTTCTTGATTGTATCAGCTGGTGGTAATATAAATATAGACCCCAGTTGTCTAGAATTCTTTTCAGTTTTCTCAACAGATAGCAGTGCTCATTGAGTGTTTTAATGAGATTATCGCAGAGTTGATGGAAATTGAGATTACTATCTAGAAAAAGCCCTAAAAATTTTGTACTGTCAACTTTTTCTGTATGAACACCGGATATTCCAATATTAATATATACCGTGTTGATATTTTGGGCAGTAAGAAAAACTAATACTTTCGTGTTGGAGGCATTCAGAAATAAATAATTTTCACTGAGCCACTTTTGCAAGTTATCAAGATCAGTTGCAATTCAGACAAATATTTTGATTCAAATAGGAGAGAAAAATCATCAGCATACAAACAAGTCATTCACTTCTGCAAAACAGATGGCAACTCTTTGATATAGAGAATAAAAAAGATTGGCCCCAAAAATTATTCTTGGAGAACTTATCCCCATTAGAGTATTTTCGATTGCTTCAGAATAACGTAACAAACCTATGGAAAAAATATGTATTCCGTCATTTTTTATTATATACAATGATGGGAGCATTCAGAATATTTCCGAAACGATTGTAGGCATTTCGTATAATTGGGACATCTTGAAGTAATAACTTCTTTTTTTTCTACACTTAATTTTCGGAGACCATTTGTTAAGAGCGTTCATAAGGTTCTGGATCATTTTTCTTTGTTGACAAAAATAGAAAATTAATTTTCTTTGAAATCGTACCTAGTCAGAAATATCAAATACATCAGTATCATATCTACTTTCGGTTCATATCTACCCAGAAACCAAGTATACCAACAAAGAGAAACATTAGATTATATATTGCTATGTTCTAGTGATGTGTAAAAACATGTTTATGGAATATCAGTTGTGTTTCAGAAATATTTATGTGAGCTGGAAGTCATTCTCAACATTTTTCAAGTCAACTTCATACGCATGGAAATCTATGGCAAATGATCGCTGTGAGACCGTTAAATTCTTGTCAGACTATATTTAAGGTACTGCAGGAATAGAGATTTTGTTCAAAACTGGTGCAATCAGTTTTGAACATTTGTAAATATGTTTCCTCGATTCTGAATCCATCTGATCCAATAGGTTTCGCGTCAATTAACCAAATTTCTTATCGAATTACCAAGTTTCTCGTAGTTAAAATCTTGGATTTGTCTAATATTTGCTTCTCCGGCTTCCAGATAGAAAACATAATTTTAACCTCACAATGATATTTCTTCCTTCTGAGAATTAATATCAGTCTGTTTCATCGAGTTACCATCAAATTGTTCCTGTCAATCTTTTTCTCAAAAGAATGCTTTCAATGTCGCGAAAATGTGCTAAATTCACTACCAACAAAGAAATCAGTATCATCCAAAACTTCAATCTTCAATAAGTGAATATTTTCAGAATGTTGAATATTTCAGTCCACTTTTCGAGTAGTTATTCTTTTAGTTGGCTGAATCCCTATCAGTTTCAACAATTGACTCCGTTTGATGCTGTAGAACAGGTAATACACATACTAGTCCGGTCATTATACAATATTGAATTAACGAAAATTGCGACAGAGATAAATTTTTGTGAAGACCTTTATTTTACCATGAAAGTCCCAATCTGTCCCATGAGCGCTTCAAAAGTTATTCGGGGTCAAAGGTCAAAATTTCAGGTTTTTTGGGTTTTTCTCGAAAACTGTAAGTTTTATCGATCAAAGTTGTGTATCTTCTGTATCACCTTTCCTGAGATATCGCAATTGTAGAAGTCATGTAATATGCACACATTAGCCACGTAATACACATTCAGGTACTTAAGCAAGCACGTTGTGTGGGATCAAGTAGAAACCTTCAACGTTATTTTTCAAAAATATATTCAGTATTTGCGTAGACATTACGATCATACAGTGACGGTAGTATTTGATGGCTATAGTGAAATAACAAAAAATATGAAAGCTGCAGAACAACGTCATCGAACTACAAAAACATCCTCGAGTTCCGACATAATATTCAATAAATTTATGACAATTCCACCAAACCAACAACAATTCTTAGCTAACATCATTAATAAATCGCGTTTCATTTCCATGTTAAGTGACAAATTGACGGTTGAAAATATTGACGTTTGAAAATATTGAAGTTAAGCAAACTCAAAATGACGCAGATGTTCTCATAATTGAAACAGCTATAGGAAAAATGTAATGCAACAAACACAACAATTGTAATGGGTAAAGATGTTGATTCGTTGGATCTACTTACCGCAAGGACTCCAATTGATAAAACTATTTACTTTCTGAAACCTGGAGAGGCTCAACAGCGAACAGAAATATATTCTTCAAAAAGTTTATCAGCTTATCCAAAATGACAAAACTATATTTTATTTTTACATGCGATAACCGGCTGTGATACCACATTGGCAATGTACAAAAGGGGCAAACATTCATTTTTCAAATTATTTGAAAAAAAGATTTAATTGACTGTGCGAAAGTCTTTACGGACGTTGATTCTCCACCTCAGACAATTATTACGAAAGGAATTCGATTCCAAAAAAGTAGATTGCATTGATAAGTGCAGATGTTTAACCTTTGTCAAAAATACTCGAAACAAGAAGCAAGTACAACTATCTTGTCTTCCTCCAACATCGACATCTGCTATTCAACACTTGTATCGGGTATTTTATCAAGTTCCGACATGACAAGAAAATCAACTCAACCCTGAAGACTGGGGTTGGAAATTAATAAATAATATTCTGGAACCAATTGCTCCCCCCTGCTTCTGAAAAACTCCATAACACAATTTTTTGCAATTTCAAGAAATGTTGTATTGCCAAATGCGGCTGTAGAAAATTAGGGTTACAGTGGATCCCTACGTGTACCAATTGTCAAGGTCACTCTTGTTCAAATGTTGAGTTGAGTATAACAGATAATGATTCATGTGATGCTGATGAAGAGACAACTGATACATCATTATTTAAACAACTTATGAACATCCGGCAAAAAGAGGAAGAAGACGAAGAAGAAATCGCAGAAGTCATGATTGTTGAAGTTAACTATGACGAATCAGACTGAAGTATCTGACAATTACACTCCATAAATATTATCAAACCGAATAATCTTCATGCATTTGAATAAGTACGGTGACTAAAAATTACGTGATAACGATTCGTGGAATAGGCCTACTGGGGAAACCAAGTTAAAAAAAACGCGCCGAGTACACTACCTCACAGGTGGTGTGAAAACGTGTGCATATTACATAGAACGTGGCTTTTACAATTGCGATATCTCTGGAACAGTGATACTTACAGAAAAAATTATGGAAACCATTTTTGTAGAGAATTTTGTGTTCTACAACTTTGGTCTGAAGTATTTTTTTTTGTAAACCTTACTGTTTTCGAAAAAAACTCAAAAACATAAAATTTTGACTTTTGAACCCGAACATCTTTTGAAGCGCTCATGGGACAGATTGGGACTTTTAAATTTTCATTTTTTATGCTCTGTTGCAATTTTCGTTATTTCATTACTGTTTTCAGGTCTAAATTTACCGGACTATACGCTGTCTGTTCAGGAAATATTCATTCATCAATTTCTATTTTGTCCCCATCATACCAGAGCCCCTCAGATATATTACACCTGTGCCAGCGTTTCTTCCAATTCTCGAAGCAGCTCTAATATGCGATTTTTGGTATGTCCTTGATCTCTCTCAGTGGTACGGTTTTCACCGCCCCAGTTGTCGCAAAACGCCGTTCTTTCATGGGTATCTTCAATCTTGGAAACAGAAAAAAGTCTCAGAGGGCAAATCTGGTGAACACGATGGCTGAAGCATGATCACGGTATTGTTTTCGAGAAAAAAAAATTACACACAATCAATGACGAGTGTGCAGTTGCATTATCGTGATGCCAAAGCCATAACTTCAAGATATTCATTGACCTTATTGCCCATGTGGCACGAACTCCTGATTGACTAAGCCACGGTAATCGAAACTTCGTCATTTGATCAAACTTGGTGCTTTTTTGGTCTTGGCTCTCTTGGGCTGTTTCATTGGGACGATTGGACTTTGGTTTCGATGTCATAACCGTATGCATTTTTACGTTTCCTACACCGTGAACGCTACCAGCGCTGACCAGCTAGGAAATGTACTGAGTGCTCAACACTCCGTTCCTTAGATACTGAATGCTACTTGAGTAAAAGATTTTGGATATACTGTCAATTCATCATTAGAACGAACATACGCTGCACACTGTAAACTTTGAAACAGAACGATGTGATTGTTCATATGAAGCAGGGGGCAAATTTTATGCACAGTTCGCAACAGTGGTGTGAATCTATAACACACCCCTGATTTGAATTTCCAAGACTGAGTTGAGTTAGCAACATTAGCTTTAGACACTGGAGTCGACAATTTTAGAAATGGAGAAAAATATTGATTTAGTTGAAAATGCTAACAAAATAAATAATAGTGAGTTCACCATCGGCAGAGTACCAGGTGTAACTGTCAAATTTTAAATTAAATCAAAACAACTTCTATAATTTTGCTTCAGCAAAATTGATTGATTGATTATCTTCAGCTAATCAATCAAAATTCATATTAGAACAAAAATGTAACCTCAATAAGAAAATCGAAACTATCGAAAATATTGAGTCATTTGCCAATATCTTCACAAACACTTGTAATTTAAAGAAAACCAGAAAGATGAAAGTCCAACCTACTTCTATTGCCCGCTAGACAAATAGAAGTTTACATGCTGGCGCTAGAGCAATACAGGCAGGTAGGCCTTCAAAGTTGGAAGTTTCAAGAAACAAAAAGAAGAGATCAAAATAGATGAGATCATTAAGTACAAATATTGAGATAAATCAACCAAATGCTATCGGTCATGGAAGTAAACATTAAAATGTGCTACCATTATACATATTTCTGCATTTATTCATATTCATTAAATAGGTGTTTATTAAGTACCTATTACACAATGTTACCTACTATCAGTATGTATGTATATGACATATTAAATTGATATTACACATTACAAATTATCACCCAGCTTGTTTTTATTACTTTTAGAAAAACCTACTACTACCTCTATGACCTACTGTCAGGCATTTTGAGTATCAATCACGCATTGTAGCGCCCACTGTCTAGGGAACGGAGAGATTGGCATGCAGTACATTTCCTAGCTTGTCGACGCAACTAGTAGCATTCACGGAGTAGGAAACGTGAAAAATGCTAACCGTATACCCATTATTCATCATCATGCTCATGAGACATTTTTTTCAGTTACACGCTTTGTTACGGACTAGTTTTGCACTAGCTCCCGATTTACTTCGAAATGCGAAACATCCTCAATGTTTATTTATCTGACTCAAAGTCAACTTGATTTTCGTAGTTCAATATACAAGGAATATATCTCGGGTACGCCACTGAACGTTGTTTATAATTGAGTTTTTTATATCTGTGCGATACATATTCAATCCCCTGGCTGTTTGTTTACTACGCTGAGATTTGGTTGATTTGGGTAATGGAAATACCGTAGGTATTCCGTTCGAAGTTACCTTTATTCAAGGTCAACTATTTTGTGACCGCAGAAGTGGGGTTTCTGTCACCTCTGGTCATTTATTCGACCTGTCTTCGCTGTCACCAATCTGTTTCCTCCTGAAATGACATGTCAATTATATTTCCTCTAAATTGTGGAGTTTGATGAATAAGGTGGTGTGCGATCCGAATCATCTTGCAGCAATTTGTGCATCCATCCTGAGATTTCAAGATTTTCGGACCCGGTGATTTCTAGCGTTGTTTTGTGGTTGTCTGAAACCTATATTTTCGTTGAAACGCAGAAATCCTTTCGGCAATTCGCCGGATTTATAAAGCACCGGCCTGTTTATTCCATACCACCATGAAGTCTGCAAGTAACTGGTTTGTTTCAAATAGACTTCTCCTTAATGAGGCCAAAAATCAAAATCTTATAATTTCCAAAAAATACGTATTTAACCTCGGGTAAAAGTGTTAAGCTACTGAAGGTTCATATAGACGACAGATTGAACTGGTCATGTCATGTTGACAAACTGGCTAAGAAATTATCAAGTGCAATATTTATGATTCGTAGACTGAAGGATTTCGCCGGTATAAGAGCGGTCAAATCTTCGTACTTCGGACTCTTC
>WOGP01000490.1:0-24180 GCA_015342065.1 Leptinotarsa undecemlineata | reverse complement strand
AAATCTATTCCCAGAGAACTTTCCACATAACTCGTTTTTTTACCCAAATGACTGTACTAGTAGAACCAGAAGCAATTTCGTATGATACACTAACGGATTTTTATAAGTTGAACGTGAAAGTAGCCTTCAAAACTCCTTTATAACTCCAACAAATGTTAGGTAACCCTAAGACAAGATGTTGAGAAATGGAAAGCCGGGGATATACATATGAAATAAGCTGCGAGGACTGTGACAGAAAATATAACTAAGCGAGGAATTGAAAGTAGTTTCGAAAAATATGCAGCACATATCCGATTTCGTAGACCGGAATGAATGAATGAGAACTGTCTGAAATTGTTGTAATCGGTACATGATTCTATGTTTATCTTTTTAGGAATCACTGTGTTCAGACAAGCGGGAATTTTCACGAGATAATTTCCCGCAAATCTTCACTTGAAATGACTCGAAGTGAAATTGTTCCGTGTTAGGAATTATTGATCTTCATCTCCTGACGTCGCCAACTTGGTTGGTGAAATACGCCTCGAAAATAGTATTGCAGTTCTGGTGTTTGGGAAAAACGCTTGTTTTGGATTCATTCTATGCCAAATGTTAGAGATTCAACATTCGAAAACCGAGAATTTATTGCAGTATCGTAGACGATACAGTATTTTAACATTATAAAGGTATATCATAGGAAGAAGTCATGTTGACAATTTGATTTATCTGCTATACTTATATCGAGTGCTTCGAAAAAAGTATCCTTGTAGCAACAAATAATGTGCATCTACTGTCGCTAATTAAACTGTCTCTTATATTCACAGCTAATCAAACTAATTCAGATTTAGAATACATCATAATAGCAGGACAAACATGTGTTGCATGTAATATCTATAATTACTTATTAGCGTTGTATCAACGTGCAATGAATTGAACTTAATTGAGTTATAGATGCAAAAGGGTCGAAATGAAAACAACAAAAAATGTACGTCATACTTCTCGACAATATCATTATTTGGCGATCGTTTTTTTCACGAGGATATCCAGTAGTCTTTATATCAGATATTTCAACAATTTTCCAAAATGAAGAATTTTGTGTCTACTGCAAAATGAATGGATTTTTTCACAAACTCATTATTCTTGACCGTCCAGCAATAAATGGACTTAGGGAAGGCGATGTTGAAACCTTGAAAAATGGAATAAAAGCATTTCAAATAAAAAGTTTTCAGTCAAGAATGATGTATACAACTACTCAGAGCCCAATCAAATGTGAGTGTATACAGGGTGTAACTCAGTAATTGCAAAACATTTAAGGAGGTGATTCTTCATCGAAAAAAAGATAGGATCTTTCATATAAAGAAACTTCATTGGAGCATCTCTTATTAAGATATAGCCCCTTAAAGGGGGTACATAAAATGTCTATAACAATTTATTTCACAAGCACTGAAAAAGTTACAATATTGAAATTAACCTGACTTTTTTGTACTTCCAAAAAGACACTTAGCCAGTAATTTATTTGGTTTACTCCATAGTTGTAAGGGGTGGAAAACGCAACCCCTAAATTTTTTTTAATTATTTCCAATGTAACTTTTTGTCTTATTATTTGTTTTCCATTTAAAAATTTACTTCCGATAGCCTGTTTCATTCTAAACAAAAAATGTCCTTTGGGTTTTTTACCCAAAATAAACCAGTTTGCAGCAAAAAAATATTTTACGAACAACTACAGAGATACATCGTCATAAATGCGAACTGGATTTATTGTTATTTTGTAGCTAGTACCTGCATCAAACGATAAAATGGCAATAAACGAAACTAATTTATTTTTAACAAAACGCACAACATGTAGAAATCGTAGTAAATGTTCAATATTTCTTCCTTCAGACATTACGCATGCGTCTAGACGTCGGCGCATTGAGCCAGATATTTGCTCAAATATGCCTGAAGTATCTCTGATTACCCTGCACACATCAATGATGCGGTTTCTCAAGTCCTCTACATCGCAAACAAAATAGAAAATGAGGCCCAATTAAATCATCCCCAATAACTCCGAGCCACACGTTAAGAGAAACTGTTCTTGATGGTCTATAGAATGATTTTGTTGCAAAATATGATGGGCGACTGCTGATTTCCCAGGTCTTCCATATTTTAAGTGTCCTAAGTGTTCCTTATACCTTATTTCAATACATCGGAAGAAGAAGAAATCGGAAGAAGAAGCAACATCAGATGTGTCCTCCATGGTCACCATATTTGCCACCTTTGATTTTTTATGTGGATGCCCAGAAAGTAATATCTGCAGAATTCAGTCAACTACTTTGAAAAATTTGCAAAGTCTCATCAAAACACTCAAAAATGAGCGACAACTCGTCAAAAAAATCTCCATCATTGTATGGATGCATAAACATAAAACAGATTTCTAAATGAGATATTCATTTTCATTTTATTTTTTCAGGCAAAAATTCAATATTCCTGACAATGTCATTGAAGAATATTTTCAGAACTTGTCAAGCACTATTCTGAATGATGAAATATCAAGAACTACTTTGAACTTGGAAAAGTCAGTTCGGATAACTCGTATTCTAGAAAGAGAAGGATACAACACGAATAAGCTTATGGATAAGGTAGTATATTGCATTTTGTTTGAAAGAATTTTCAAGTTCTCCAATTATTCAAAGTATAATGTTAGATTGAAACATCGGTTTCGTTAAGAAAAGATTCATAACGCATTGTTCTGCGTTACTGCACTAAGGTTCAATTCAGTACATCTCGAACTCCGCTGTTCAGGAACTCTTTCAATTGGAGAACTGCTTTTAATGTGGAATAAACATCTTTAGAACGTTTTTTCAAATTAATTTGATCTCCAGTAATTCAAATCCAACGTGAATCGCTACTTTCACATAGGCACCCCTCTAAGAGCACCTTAAGGTTTTTTCTGTACTGCTTGTGTTTTGTCCTTAAAAAGTCTACAGAATTGATAGTGAATCTTGAAAAATTCAATGAAACGAAGCAACTCTAAGATTCCAAAAAATATGATATTTCTCACTTGAATGCATCGTTTTTTAAAATTGATCTAATGTTTAGTTGGCGCAGCCGTGCAGTTCGATGTTCAGGAAGTGTGAATGGAAAGCGTCTGAAGTGGATTGTCACCAATTGTTCAAGAAAACCAAAACTACGGGAGGTTTTTGCTGTTCCTATAATTACCAAGGAGCTAAAAATACGTAAGAGTTGAATAAATATAGTAGAATCATGTTATTCTATTCTTTTTGCAATATTTTTATTATTTGTTTCTTGGAAATTTCGACTTTGATCACGAAAGTTCTTAGCACTAGTGACTTTTATGAAAAAAGGCCACAGATAATTTTTATAGATAATTACATGATCAACAATTACTTCATCGTAACTCATACAGATCTACAAAGGAATGAAAACAATAAATTGATGTATGTAGTCATTACTACGTGGTAGAAAATCATAATGAAGAAAAGAGAATCTAAACTTTCTCTGTTTTTTACCACTTTTATTTATAAGTAACGTTAGTGCAGTTTCCTCCTATACGAACATTTTCAAACTTATACATTTCAAACTTATACTTTAATGTAAAAGTTTGAAAATGTTCTTATAGGACGAAACTGCATTAAAGTTAGTTACAAATGAAAGTGATAAGAAACAAACAGTTTCAATTCTTATTTTCAAAATGAAAACGAAATCAAATATTTTCTTCAAAAAAGGAATTACAAGTTTCTTTCGTAACTTTAACTTCTAATTGAGAAGAAAAAAATAAGATTCAGTAAAAATTCAGCGGACTGTAATTGCATCAGCAAAATAAGTATAAATCTTATAGACTGTGGAGTAATATTTGGGATGTGTTGTGATACTTTGAAATGAAATCAAGTTTTGAGGGATCTAATTCGGTTATTGTTAACCCATTAGGAAACCCGCAGAAGAAACTCAGGTGTTTTCCGGAGGCGTCGGTAGCTCATATGGACTAAAAGTATACCTGGACGTGGAAGAATCGCAATATTTATCAAGAAGAGAAAATTCAGGTTTTCGGGTCAGTAAATTATATTATTATTTGTCATTTTGAATTCATTGAGCATAGTTACATTGATTCATTTATTTATGATTGGTAAAACAACCATTTTGCAGGTGCTGGTTCAAAATCCTTACGATTATCCTGATGTATTTCTCTACGGATCGTATGTAGATGTGGAAAGTAAGATATCAATTTCTCTAAGGCCCTTGATTCTATCAAGTGCAGAAGAACTGAGAAATATTGACGTGAAGAGTCGTGGATGTTTATTCAGCAACGAGGTTAGTGTTACATTTCTTTGGAAAAAATACATCAATTCCTTCGACTAGTGTGAAATATAATCATACCGAAATATCACAAAGGCTCACCTAAAGATGACCCTGTTTTTTTTTTAATTTTTCGTTGCCTACCCTGTATTCTCTGCCGCATATAACTCGCCGTTTGTCAACACGGCTTCCGTCAAATTAGATTCACTCAGATAGTCCAGTCATATTAGTGGTTTCATTTCAAATTGAGAGATAATAAACTATAAACGCGTACAGCTTGTCAAATCTAGGAAGAGGCTTGAGAATTTCTACTTTGTCTTTTGCTTGTACGGTACTAGCGAAAGAGAGAGAGAGAGAGAGAGAGAGAGAGCAGCAGAAATTGTCGAGTCTCTTCCTAAATTTGACAAGCGGTATACACCCTCTTTTTTCTCATAAAATCCTGCTCTGCGCCAGTTTTTCTCAATTATCTCGGTCTCTATAGCTCTAATGATGTTGACATTCATTATAAAAATTATACAGTATAAAATTTGCGACAAATTTTGTTTGATTTTTTTTTCATACGCTTGAGCGATGCCATACTCTCTAATGTTAGGGCAACCGTGACTTTCAGTAAATAGTACCATTGTAATACCATTGTAGTTCTAAATAAATACGTCAAACAGACATATCTGTTCATTGTTCATTGGCCAGAATTATTCTTTAATTATCAGTCTTATGTATAGTAAAACATGTAGAACAACTTTTCTGCAGACACTAGATTTTTTCTGTTCTCCGAAATCGGATTTGCTGTATGTTCTTTGAAACGAGTTTCAGTTTCTCGCTTAGTCTGACCGTTAAATTTTTCTCACAGTACTCACACCTCATTTCATATATCCCGACTTTTAATTTCTCAACATGTTTTCTTTAGTTGTTGAAGTGAGCAATAATTTTTGAATGCTACTGTTAGGTCCAACTTTTTTAAAATTCGGAATACGTTTATAGGGAAGAACAATAAACTTTGAAAAGTTAGTGTCAATATATTGATGTCCTTGATAATATCCAACAAGACATTTTATATGAAATCCAAAATTATTACCAATTTGTTAATTCCCATTTTTTTTTTGTTAGAAAAATCTACCAAACTTGTATTATTTTTCAGAAGGAAATACCTTGGTCCAAGTACTATACTGTTGAAACTTGTCTTAAAAACTGCAAACTTCAAGTGATATGGAGTATGTGTGAATGTATTCCCTTTTATTACCCTGTGTCGGGTAAGTGTCCTAAATAATTAAAAAAAAGTCATACTCAATAAATGAATACCTTTTAATATTAATTTCATTCAGTTATTTTAACCTATGACATTGTTATCAGAAACAAGTCACATGGTAACCTTCTTCACTGTATCATCTCGAAGCTGCCGAGTTACTCTGCTAAAAAGCTAGAAAAGTGGTACATAAGTTGCCATATCCATATACCAACAGATTTTCATTAGGAATAAATCTGCTGATGCATCATTGTCGAAATGGTATATTGAGCCACTTCATAATCTTCAAAGAAACTGATTTATACATCCTTCAACAGTGGGTAATCTTATATATTAAATTCTCGTGTCACAATGTTCGTTCCCGTACTCCTCCGAAACGGCTTGACCGATTCTCATGAAATTTTGTGAGCATCTATTTTTCATACCCCTCAGTAGTAGGGGTTGTCCACCCTTAACTTTTTTTTTTAATTTTCAGACATTTTTTTAATTTCCTAATTTTTTATTATGTCGCATTAAAAAATACATACAACCCTAAATTTTTACCCTTTTATCACCAATCCCTATTTTTTAATAGCCATTTTCGTAATTTAATCATTTTTCATCCCCGGTCGATAACTGATCAATCGTCATTTAATTAGTTATCCCCGCCAGTTGTCAGCACGGAGTAGGGATGAGAACGAAGCGGTCTCCTGTTTCTCTAACTCCATGCCTATTTCACGCATATACCACATTCTTACACACTTACAATAAGTAAGCTATTTTTTGTCTACACTAGAAATTACTTAAAAATTATTTATATAGCAAAACAACGTTTGCCGGGTCAGCTAGTATAATCTAGAAGTTTTGGTACTGTTCAATAATACCTTTTCCCAACATGAAGCACTTTGGACCTAACATAACCTAACAGCCAATTATGTAAATCTCAACCATTGTTGATATGCTTCTGAGTTGTTTCTGGTTTTCCTGTTTTGAGGATTGCTATCCGTATTGTATTTTAGAAATTGTGTTTCCGATAGTTTATTATTGGAACCTTTCTGAAGTACTTCTGAAGTTCAACATTTTATTTATGGAAATAATGAAGTGGTCAGCTGTAGGTATTGATTATTGCCTGGAATCGGCACAGATAAATTGTCTACGATAATCACTCATAACAAATTCCGGGTTCCATAGTTTCATCACCCAGAGATGGTCTTACAATTAATCTTCCGTGACTCCCAATGGACAATTTTTCACCTTTTTCACATGTGCCAATTATATGTGCATAGTACCACCACGGCTCTTCTGTCAATTGCCGACGATCTTCTTGAAGCTGTAGAATTTGACCTGTTCAGTAGTTCTGGAGTATAGCAAAGCCTTTGATACTATTAATCACGAAGTATTGTGTGACAAACGATCGTACTGAAAGAGTTGTTGTGGATGGAGTTGTATCGGATCAGTATCAAATGGAGTGCAACAGGAAGCTATCCTTGGGCATTTGATTTTCAGCTTGTATATTTGTAATTTTCATCTGTTTGTGGAAAAATACAGTATACATCCTTCTCTTCTTTTCGGACGATATTCGTCTCACCAGGAGCTGAAAACTCCACGACAAATATCGTCTTGCTCTGGTGGCCGGGAAGGACTACATCAGGCTCACTAGCTTGTATGAGCCTGAGAATGGGAAACGAATAATTTCAATGAGTTCGGCACTTCTCGTCCCCAACGGATTCAGTATCCCCCGGAGAGTAGAGCAACACCGGTGTCTCTTTAATACCGTAAGAGTGATGAAAATGGTAATAACGCACTCTTAGGGCTGCGTTATGTCGATGGATATAGGATGCTGACAGCAAGTGCATTCGGGTCTCGGATGCCTCGCGGCAGGCACTGCACCCTGTGTCAGGGACCTCTTTACCCATCAATTGACTACGGTAGACTAAGTTATTGATCAATCCCTCAGTTTCCGATTCGACCTGAGAAAAGCGCTTTGATGAACCAAGGTCTTCAATTTTGTTACTATGATTTCTCATTCTTAACAATGGATATTTTTTGCAGACAAACGCTTTTGCACTATTATGGATTCATCATGTGTTATAAAAGCTGAGAGTAAGTGTATGTGTCTCAAATTATAAGTTAAGACCACACAAAATATTGAAAATTCCGTAAGTTTACAAAAATTCACTTTCGTTCACAGTTTTAGAATTTTCTCTTATTTTTTGTCATTTTTATTCCGTTGGAATTATTTATGTAGGCCTTGCAATCATTTTTTAATAAATTACTTTCAAAAGAATTTCGTAAAATGCAGTTTTATCGGTATCTATTTCAACAAAGACAACGTGAATTTTTATTTTACAGAAAAGTTCGTCAACATGAGAATAGACAACGACGATGAAGGTGAGTTACATGATGTTTATATATGTGGGATTTGAATTGGAAATAGGATATTCTTCACGAGAGATAAGTTTTTCCATTTTCCATCATCATACAAAAAATTGTAATCTTACAAAAAAGACAGGAAGTGTTGTATAAATCACGGACAGAAATATTCTTGTCGAAGACAAAGTTTCTCCTAAATAATAAATAAACATTGAATTAAAAGGAAATTACTTGACGCCAAATCTATTATTTTCAGATCGACTTAAGGGAATATTCGTTTGTAACTGTCCTTCATTATGCAACGAGATCACATATACCACCACAGTTCAGATGGAACACATGTCATTTTCGTAAGTATTTCAAACATGAACGATATAAACTAATTCACATCCTCACATTTTTATCAAGAAATATTCATTTTCGAAAAAGTTCCATGACTTTATGTGAGTGCAAAGAAAATGTACCATAAAGTCAATGTTAGTGTTTTGGATCTCCGGTGTATAGAAGATAAGTTGCCAGGTTATCTCTGCTACTGTCAGCACCACATCAGACTTACTTACTCTCCACATTTTTCTGAAGAAAGAGGTTGGATGGACAACATACACAAACAGGCTTTTATGTAGCATAACCAGACTACAAGGTGATACTGCCAGCTGGAGATTTTTTGGAATGACCTCTGACCTAATCCCTACAGCTGTCAACTACGATCTACCTCTGATCTAAGGGCAGATCGATCTAGAACACCTTTAGATTCTGGTGTAGGTTTATGCAGTCGTAGACCCAGAATCTGCCAAAGGACACAATCAGTATGAAAGGCAACAATATTGAATTGAATTGAAATATCCAACCATTTTTTTACACACTTTATATTAGCGTCACCTGTATGTATGTATGTTTTGTTTGCTTGCAACACCCAAGCTAGGGATCTGTATTAACAGAATAATTGACATTATTATTAATTTATCTATTCGCGGAAAGATGGCGCTGAACATAACCAACTCGATATTTATTGATCTATTCGCGGACACTTATTGCTTGATGGCGCGGGCAGATGGCGCTGTACATAACCTCGTTGATAGTTTGTTTAAAAGAAAATCAATATAAAAAATGGATTTTAGGAATTACCTAAACCTAAAAAATTCAGTCACTTAAATATTTCAAAAAATCGAAAAATTAGAATCAAGGAGCTTGACTCACATATGAAATCAAAACATTGATTTGAAAATAAAATAACTCACTGAAGAAATATTCTGATTCCAATAATATTTTGGATGAAACTTCAAATCAAAACATCAAGACCGAATTGTTTTTTGAAATTATTACTGCAAATTTCCTCTTTACTTCGAGACAAATTTTACAACTGTCCGCCCTCTTTTGGAGACTTACCGCTTCACAGTATTACTATAGAGAATTCATTACTGTGTTGTTTGAGAGGGATTTTACATTCGTGCGCAGTCTGTTAAATATTTATAATCCCAGTGACTGAAACATAAAAAAAAATGTTTGCCAATAAACCGGCAAAATATTCGTTTATGACCAAAAAACCATTGTAGTTTAAAGATACAGGGATGGTTATATATTCATAAATGAATATAAAACCAGAAAGGGAGCTATTTCAGAATCAATATCAAAAACAAACAAATATAATAATCTAAATTATTACAACAAATAATTCTTTGATGCAAACTTTATATTTTTGAGTTGGAAAATTGTTTAATATCATTTGGTGATTCATATGTCAAAAATTAATTATCACTGTCACCTATCTTTTTACTCTGATTATTATTTCATAATTTTTCAGAGATATCGCAGAAACAGACAACGACAATTTGACCGTGGTTTCTGTCCACTTCGGATCATCTGGAATTATTGAGTTCAGAAGAAATGAATTCATAACATGGGATACCCTTCTAGGTGAGAAGTTTCAAGATTAATTTATTATGAGGAGTATTGGATCTGCTAAATTTATTTTCTTAATGTTTTAGGTGGCTTATTGTTGATTCAAGTGTAATATAGAGTGCATACAAATGTTTCAATTTGTAAAATTCCATGATGATATATAATTCCCGATATTCTCCACAAATGAGTTTTATTTTGAAATATTTATTCTTAGTTCTCACAATCAATGGCATACTTGTATTTCTCACTCGTTGAATAATATGCTATTATTTTTGACTGGGAAATATATCAAGGACTGATGAGATACAAAAAATCATTGATACAAATTCAGGAGTGTATCAGCTTCCCTATACCCAGTTTCCACAGCTCCTTGAACGGTAGTATAGTGTAAAACATTAGTTGCCTCTCCGGCGAATTGTATAACAGGCTTTCCTTCAGAATTTCTCAGAGGTTCTGCCAATTTCTCTTCGGCCGATATTTGTCCATTTTCTCTTCGTGCTCTGATAGTTTGGAAAGAATATGATCCTTTAAAGTGAGGATTGGTATACCAATTTGTTCTAGAACAAAAAAAAGGGAATATTAGAAGAAACTGTACTCTACTACAATTGATCTAACAATGAGTACTGAGTTTTGTCATGTAGTTTATAGAGTGGTTATTTCCTTCAAACCGATAAAATGATGGAAAAAATTGAGGCTAGGTCACCAAAACTACCAATCGAAACGTAGTGAAGTAACTTGGCTTTATATCCTTCATTTTATATTTCTTTAATAACTCATTTACTTCATTGGGAGATTTCCACTTGACAGTTTGCAAAACAGTAACACGTGTTTCGCTATGCAATAGCTTCTTCAAGCTTTTCCACACGCTATGCTTGAAAAAGCTGAAATATTACTTGTTGTTGACAATAATAACGTAATCTTACCTTATAATTTTATCTGGCTTTGTGATATTGTAATCTCGACTTAAAAACCTTTCCATTACAAAATTAACACCTTTCATCAGAAGATTTTCCGGAAGAATTTCAATATCAGGAACAAAATCACCGACAAACAGCGCTATCAGCACGTTGGGATTAGAGTCTTGTTTATAAATCTTGTACAAAGATGTCAACCATGACTGCCCTACCTAAAAAAATATATATACATAATTGCATAAAAAAACCTCTATCTGTGAATGTGATGAATGGTTTATATAGGAAGAAAAGCATTTGAAAGTTATCCGTTAATTTCGATGATAATAAAATGGAAGCCTAATCTCAGTGAAGAAATATTCCCTTTAACCCTAGACTCATCTTTATAAATGGATAATCAATAAATCAAAATGTGGTAATAATAAAAACATTGTTTATCGTAGAAACATACAATTTTCAATTTTCTTGCGATTACGGAAAGGTTATCAGTTATCATATAACCTGCAGATGTTCGATAGTGTATGCGACAGACAAAACATACTAATACATTATTTTCAAACTAATAACTTACTAACCAAATCTCAACGTGTTTATAGGTCAAAGAGATCCACAATTATTGCTCCTATGCGAAGCTTAGGAAAAATATTAGAGTAATTTGAAAATCAGCAATATTGCATGTCGAATTTCTATGAAATTTCCCGTATAATCGACACAGTAAATCATAACATTCTGATCAAAAAAATAAAATACTATGGAGTGCGGGGAAATCAAGACTTGAATGGCAAGACAATAAATGATATGATATTCACTTTATTTAATCAAACTTCATCAAATGCAACTAATTATGCTGCCGATCATGACAGAAATAATAATATTATAGAACAAACTGTGTTCGAGTTGAGAGACATATCCGTTCTCCCGATTCAATTCCACTTGACTAATTTAATTGAGCTATTCGAAATCTACATTATTGTCAAAAAGCAAGAAGGGTTGTAGGAGAAGTTATGTAATTATAGTTCAAGTGTGTTATTCCAAAAGTGGGACGTTTCAGGATGTTTTTTATGAAGTGTGAATAAGGTACCTGTACTTTTGTAAAATGTAAAATTACCTTCATGTTAATCTGGTGGAATCTTCCACTTACCTTATTAGGACCTTCAGGAAATTCTTCGGGTAGGTGTTTTTTATCTTGTTCTGTCCAAACGAAAAAAAATCCAGGCGAGTCTCTCCACCAGTCATCAGAAAAATACATAGCGACTCTTATAATAGCAGCAAAGCCTATATTTTCTATGGCTTTCTGTTTATCAGAAGGAAGTTCCGGTGAAAACAAAGTATCTTTTCTCTGTTTTAGAACTCCCACTGATGGTGTGAAAATAACATGATCAGCATAATACGAAGAATTATCTGAACAAATTATGTTGGCACCATTTCTCCACGAGATATTGGTTACTTCTTTGCTGAGTAAAATTTTTTCGTCTATGGGAGAATGTTGGTCACTGTCAGGATATTTTCCCATCAGGATGTCAAGAAATGTTTTGAATCCTCGTCCTTTCCAGTTCAGAGTGTGATCCCCTCCGGCATTTTTATGGTCAGTTATAAGGGCAGGATCAAACCAAGAAAATCCGCCCTTCACCCACAGAATGTGTGACCTCATCAAGTCCATAGCATATTTGGCTATATCTAATTTGTTGGGATCAGTAGCGTATTTTTGGGTTACGATTCTGGGATAACTGGAATGAAAATGAGAAAGCATCGTGTTGAACAGTTACTTGATTATACATTATCGACTGGCTGAACTGTCGATTATGGCTAATCGATAGTTTGATAGGTTAATTACCTATAATCAACAATTTGAACCGTCAATTTCAAATAATCGATAGTTTGAGCTGTCAATTATCTACAATTCTGGCTAATCGACAGTTTGGACTGTCGATTTTGGCTAATCGATAGTTTGAAGGGTCAATAATCTATAATCGACAGTTTGAACCGTCGATTTGAAATAATCGACAGTTTCAGCTGTCAATTATCTGCAATCGACAGTTTCAGCTGTCAATTATCTGCAATCGACAGTTTGAACTGTCTATTATGGCTAATCGACAGTTTGGACTGTCAATGTTGGCTAATCGATAGTTTGAAGGGTCAATAATCTATAATCGACAGTTTGAACCGTCGATTTCGAATGATCGATAGTTTGAGCTGTCAATTATCTGCAATCGACAGTTTGAACTGTCTATTATGGCTAATCAATAGTTTGAATGGTCAATAATCTATAATCGACAGTTTGAACCGTCGATTTCAAATAATCGATAGTTTAAGCTGTCAATATGCATAAGTGAATATAGATAGATCTAGCTATAAAATTCAGGTTTTCTGCCAACACCCTGGATGAAGTACTATAAATGTAAGAATATTATTTCAGCACCTGTTGGAGTTATGACTTAGCCACCCCTAACAACTCTGAAACTTTCAAATTCAGGCAAACTAAATGAAGGAATGGAGATGACAATGAAATACTCACTTCTTCTCAAAGTAACTTCCCAAGGTTTCGTTTCTATCATCAGGTATATCACCGGCTTGATCTTGAAGTTGATTGAAAATTCCGAATAATTCTTTAGAGAATTCGTCGTCTAGTTTGGTTTTGGTGGACAAATAAATATCTGTCGGTATTCTAGTGGGTTCCAGTAGATTCATGTCTTTGACCTTGTCATAAACCAAGTTACCTTCTTGTCCATCACACCATTCAGCTCCCAGATCGACAAACGCATTTTCAAGCTTGACGCTTCGAATTCTTCCCCCGATTCTTGGTTCAGCTTCTAAGATTTTGAAGTTCGTGAAATTGTTTTTTAGTAATTTTGTTCCGGCAGCTATGCCAGCCGCTCCTGCGCCGATGATAATAACTGAAGGTTCCCCTCTCACAAGTTTTGTTGTTAATAATATAAAAATCAACCCAAATCTCTGCATAGCTATTTCATCAGACACTTGGTTATTATGGCAAAGAAGTGTTTTCACAAAGTCCAGTCAGTCCTTCAGTGTCGATGAACTTTACAGAGATTTATTATTCCATTTGAATTTATCTTCTTACTAAAGTTATCATGATGAATTATTTATTATTTATTCATAGATTAAAGTTTATCATGGGCTCGCGAGTAATCATGAGTATATTGATTCAGTTTTCTATTTATCAAAAACAGCGAATAATAGAAAACAAGTATACAGGGTACGCCAAAAATATCACTCGAAAGGTGGATGGATAAGATCTTATGTAATCTTTGGTTTCACTTTTTCATAATTCTATGGAAAATTTTGAATTTGTGATACACCATTTAGAATTGTTTGAAGGTGGTTTACAATGTTTCGTAGTGTATTTTATCAGTTCGGACTTCCATTGTCTAATATAATTTAAATTGATTTGAAATCCCTGAAAAAAATTCAAAAAATGAACCAAAAATAACAATTTTATTAAACAAAAAGCTGAAATTACAAAGAAATACTATACAAACTACAACCAAAAAATTAAAATTGAAATATTTAAAAGCTGAAAATTAAAAAATTTAAAAATATTAACAAAAAATTAAAAATCAAAATTAGAAGATTCCAAACCAAGTTACGATATCTGACATCTTATAGGTCATTCGAGTGCTTTCACGTATTCCCTCTTCCCTATCACCGCTTCAGTGGTTTTAGCGGGAGATGACCGTTTGGTGAGAGTTAGTCGTTTTTCGCTTGATTAGAGGTTTTCATATATTACGTATCTCTACGCTAGCTTGACCAAATGCGACAACATATACGTGGCTTCTTTGAATTTTCTCCTCAACCACTGTTCCTCTTTGTGAATGATTTCAGCTTGAGCCCACTTGATATTATGTTGATGAGCCCAAACATGCTCTGCTACTCCGGGTTTGCTGGTTTCTCCTCGCTGTGTGTGTTTCTTGTGCTCATCAATGCGAACTTTCAATGACCTCTTAGTTCTGAGCCTCAAAGAAGCCCTGAGTCTCAACCAGACTCAGGGCTTCTTGTGGGCTTCTTCAATGGCCAGAGTTTCAAACCATTCCATATATATTATATTATATCAGACAGTGGAAGTCCGACCTGACGAATACACCATTTAGGAGTTATTATCAAAATATATAACAATCCCAAATATCATTAGTCCAAACGACTGTCTATGAACAGTTATCTGAGTATATACAGAATGATTTACTTTTAATAGATGGCAATCAGGGTAAAGATTAATTCACTCTCACGAGACCGCATTTCAGCTAATTTCATCGAAATGGAAAATGCCGATAGATGGTTATAATATATTATAACTGTTTTTCTTGATTTCACGAGAGCCTTTGAGACTATAGACATTTAAATTTTGCTAAGAAAAATGGAATATGAGTATCATACAGGCCAGGTTCTTAACTGGTACTCTAGCTATTAGCTAAATAAGTCACAATGCACCAAGGGAAATGATACTGAATTAAGCAAGTAAATAGTTAGTGTAGGTGTTCCTCATGGAGGTATGCTTGGACCCCTTCTCTTTATTCTTTATTTGAGTGACATCAAATACATTGATAATAATACCTTGAGCAACGTTTATAATTTATTTCACATAAATGAATTGAAAATATATATGAACAAGACTAAAGCGATGATTATTATTTACAACGCAATACAATTTATTAGACATTAGTATCTCAATCGTCACAAAAGAAATAACCAGGAACAGCATTTCTGGCAAAAAAATAACAATCTGCACTGATAGCAGACAAGCCATATCAGCCTTGAACAGACAGCGTGTTACCTCAGAGACCTGTCCACCTTCCTGGAAAGGATAGGATGGACGATGACCAAGGAGGACAACTCCTTGGGAGGATGTGCAATGGGTCACATATGGCCTATGTGGGCCTACAGTCACCCTCCCTACTCTACAGATACATTAGTACAATCAACATCAAAATAGGCTTCGTCTTCGATAATGAATTTAATTTGAAAAAACACTTTCAAAATATCAGTAACAAAATTGCATTAAAAGGAATTCTTCTTCAGAAAACTTAGCTGCCATCTTGACTTTCAAACTATATTAAACTATAACATCCTCTAGTGCACTTTGAACTGAGATGCATGTTTGTTTCAGCTTCCATCGGAGGAATAATAGGCCTATTTTTGGGAGGATCAATAATGAGCATCATTGAGTTGGTTTTCCATTTAGTGTCTTGGATTTGGGACTGTAAGGTGCCTTCGAAAAATATATCAAAGAGAAATTGTAAAGTGCCTTTCAAAAATTTTCCCAGCAGAAACAAGATCGATGAATTCAGAACTTTCTACATATCTGAACTCTACCCGAAAGGTTGATATCATCTCCATTGATTTTATTTGGTTCTCATCAGCACGGGCTAGATAGAAAAAATTCTTGCTAGGAATTTCTATTATATTCGATCATTATCAAATTTCTGTAAAATTTTTATCTGAATGAATTTTGACAATACCATCAATACCACAGAATTTTAATTGATTGAAAACAACATCCTGACAGATAATCAAGCTACACTCTCATTGATTTATATTACTTATTGATGCAAAAAAAACATTCAGAATCACTGAAAAATGCAACAATGCTGAGAAATGTTTCATTTTACTTCACTGTTAGGGTGGGAAAAAAATTGACAACTTTCTACCCTAAGATCATATTGTGTGTCCGAATAATCATGATTGTGGTCATAAATGTGATATTCAAATGTAGAAATAAACAAAATTGTGAAATCAATATTATGGGGCAAAAAATTAAGGACGAAGTTTGAGAAACAACACTTGAATCGTTTGTCATATATTTTCAAATTACTGACTACAATGAATAAAAGTATGTCAATATAAAAACTAATTTCATAGATTAATAGTAGCTAGTTGCTTTGTTCCAGAATCATTTTCTATATAGCTTTGTCGCTGTTGATAGAAAGATAATTGAGTTTCAGTATCAATTTTAGGGTTCACCAGGAAATGAACATCTACGGAAATATATTTGCACAAAAAGCACAACGTAGAAGATGATTGGCGAATTATGAAGTGTTTGTCATGTTTTTCACGAGCAGGAACAGTGTTTTATGAAATTTTGACGAGATGAAAGAATTCAATATCTAATGAAAAATCAAATTGACTAGAATAACTCACCTAATCTGTCCATACCTATAATAAATGCTATGATATATCATTGATTTCATTTACATTTTATTACTGGAACTGAGTAAATTATGGATGATGTCTGGTCTTCCTGACAACTGATTAATTGGATCCTAGGTAATAAAGATTATGGAATGATCGTGCTTATAATTGATTGATCAAGTATTGAATAAAAAAGTTTTTTTGGGGAGGATAGTGGCGTTTATTATTGACTTCTTGAAGACTTCATCTTCCAAAATCTGAATAAAAAATTAACGGAGACCTCATTCAGATGTAGAAAAAGCAAACTTAAAGGCAAAGTATCTTTCACGAAAAAAAAAGTTCTATTCATCAGAAGCTCGTAGTTTTCAAAAATTTCACCTATTAAAAAATTAACTAAGAAATTGTACCGATACTTACCTTAAAGTTTCGGAGGCTATAAATCTGCCTCTCTCTTTAGAAATAAAAACAATCTAATATAACCTGCAGTTTGTTCTTGAGTTCGCTTCATTCTCAAACTTCCCCGACAGATATCAGAGGAGTTCTGACATTTAAAAAATGTTGTTCCATCCTATTCGATGTTCACCGTCTCATTTCAAAAAGTGTTCTAATAATTTAAATCCTTCAGTTCTCGATTTCTAAAGTTCATTCTCACGTACTTTCAATGTTATTTTTTTGTTCTTTGTACATATGTTCAATAGCTAACTGAAATTTTATTCACCAACCACCTGACAATGTATATTATTTTAAAGCGTATAGTTTTCGAGTACATTACTCGAATAATTATAACTTGACAAGTAGCGATAGCTACTATGTGTGAATTTGTTTCTCGAATTATTTCAACTAAGCTTTGTCAATAAGATGAAAGCATATTTTAACTTTGACTTTTGACTTATTAAAGTTTCACCAATATTACTAATAACACAAGAACGAGATATCTTATAAATGCGTTAGTTGATGCCGATGATAAAGGTTCAATAATCTATGAGCTTCTCTATATCCGCTTTCTATAGCTCCATGAACAGTGGAGTAATAATGCGGATGAGTTGCTTCACCTGCAAATAAAACAATTGGCCTTCCTCCAAGGTCCATCTATGGGGCTGCCAAATGTTCTTCAACTGATTTTTTCTCATTTGCCAATCTTGATTGCACAGTCTGAAATGAATATGTACCTCTGAAGTGTGGATTGGCATACCAGTTTGAGCTGAAAAAAATTTTTGTTCATTTTTAATCTGTGACACCTACACGGACATTTTCAAACTCATACAATAAATTTTTATTGTATAAATATTCATACAATAAATTTTTATTGTATAAGTTTGTAAATGTCTTTTATTTGTAACGTTAGTTACAAATAAAAGTAGTAAAAAACAGACATTTTCATTTTTCTTTTCATTACGATTTTCTACCACGAAGTAACGGCTACATCCATCAATTTATGTATGAACTGTATTACCTGCCTGAGAACTTTTGAAGAATACGAAAAATATTAACCCATTTTAACCTTCACAAGCTCCTTGTATGAATATTTTTCAACCGATAATGAGTTTCATAAAACAAAGATAAGCTCACCGTAGTATTTTGTCTGGCTCTCCAATATTGTACAAGTGTCCTAAAAATTTATTTAAAGTGAAATTGATTCCCTCTATTATCAATTCATCAGAAAGAAATTCTATTGCTGGAACCAGTTTTCCAGTGAACCACACTGTGAAAACATTTGGGTTGTTATCTGCCATTACAATCATATCTATAAAAGTTAGCCAGGATCTACCATTCTGTGAACAGAAAATACATTCATTGAAAAAAACATAATCCGGGCTGATAGGTCGTGCTCGAATGAAATCTAATGTATGGAACGTTTCGTCTCCTACTGCGGCAGCCATCATCAGTGGTGCGTGCGTTGACTGCAAGGCCGAAGGTTATATGTCGATGTCTCAGCAACGACCTACTGGTGAGCAACGTGTTCATACCTATTCATAATATCAGAGGGTACTCAGGATAATGTCAGACATGTGGACCAAATTAGAGGGATCCACCAAAAGTATGGTCCAATCAGAAGTGAGTATTGGACAGGTTGGAGCTTGGCTTCCTGACCCTTTCGGCGTGTGTCAGAAGGACAAATGGGTCATAACTGATCATGGGATAGCGGCCCTTCACGGTGAACCCCTGCGTGGAAATTATTCATCCGTTAACGGGGGACATGAGGGCTAAATTTGTAGCGTTGTTCGAGTCATCTTTATTAACGTAAGGTTGGAAACTTTTCCCTTACCCTTTCAACTGAGGTTCGTCATAAATGTGTAGCGTATAATTTCCGTGTTGACTATATCTGTTTCACGCTCTTGCAGACCATGCCTTGCAGGGCGCTCTCAATCTATCACGGTCGGAAGACTGCTATAAATATCCTTCGATTTCACTGGGTATTATTATCTCCCCGTGGTGGATCCAGGAGGATACCCAGGAAAAAGCTCCCGTTTCTCCCCTGGGAGCAATGGAAGAACCGCCGGAGCCGATCCAAGATATCCTAGAGGAATTCCCACTGGGAATCAGATAGCGCACAGCAGCATCCTGGAAAGAGCCGAAATCAGAAGTTATTTACCCCCATTATCCCCGGCCTAACAACCCGTACCAAAATACCAACGACCACTGCAACGGACCCTGACTACCCTATCGGAACAACTCAAACAACACAACACTAGACAACAATACACAAAACAACACAACAATAGACACCATCACATTACACACACATACAACCCACTTACCCTGAAGAGGCATAAGCCTACAGCAGGGCCCTACACAAAACACTCTTCAAAAAAGATCAATAAACGTTTTTGACTTGACTTGACTGGCAATTATTATTCGCTGTTCAACGGTTGAACAGATAATGTCGATTATTTGCTGTTCAGCAGTGGAGATTATCTGTCCGCAGTGGTTACTTATCAGTCGAGCAGAGTATTTTCATAAAAGTGTTTGATGTTCACAGTAGAACGATGAGTAACCTATAGGAACATATAGGAACAAATCCTATATAAAAGAATTCGCGTAACCAAAAAACTTTCTTTCTTAAGAACAATTTAGACGTCATGTTTTTTTAGGATCCCATTAGTTCCTGAGTTCCAGAGAATGCTTCATTTCATTAAGAATATATTTCCCCTGTCGTTAACCACAGTGAAGAAACTCTACAGGGTCAAAGACATGGAGCCTTCTGCAGTCTGAGTCTGGCCTGTGGGAGTCTTTTACTCCGGAATATCTAGGTTGGCACATTCTGCTTCAACAGAGTTGGTCTCTCTGGGTAATTATACTACTAAACATAAGTGGGGGCACCTCATTCACTTGTTCAGTGACGCTAAAAACGCGCGCTGTGTGTATCGAATTTAGTTACAGACCATCTTGAGCCCGGTAGTAGCTTTTGGGAAGGTCCTGAAATGTATAATCGGTAAGGTTAGGTCGTTAGGATGACAATAGTAGTGAGTGTAAAAATTCACCAGGTTTTTGATTGAACTAAATCTATACTTATAAATGCGAAAGTCACTGTATTTCTGATAGTACCACGTTGATAAAAAAATGCACAAAAACACACATACCAATGACGATGTCTGAGGCAGTAGCATACGAAACGTTTGGTACTTCGTACGTGATAATGTAACAGTACCCATGTTGGTCCTTCAGGAAATTCTCGAAGTACAGATATTTTGTCCTCTTCCGTCCAGATGAACGAAAATCCTGGTGAGTTTCCCCACCAATTTACTGAAAAATGCATAATAACTTTCATAACTGCTCCAAAACCAACTTCGTCGATTGCTTTCAATTTTTCAGTTGGTAACTTTGGCAAAAACAAATATTTTGCCCTATCCTTCAGCACACCGACCGAAAGCGTTGTTATAACATGATCAGCTGTATACATTGTGTTATCTGAGCATTTTATATTGATATTTTCTTCTCTTCTACGAGGGTTCCATGAGATTTGTGTCACCTCCTTATTGAGAAATATTTTGTCGTCAATCGGTAATCTTCGACGTGGGTCGGGATATTTTTTCATCATCATATCAAGAATAATTTTGTATCCCTTTCCATTGAAGTTCAAATGAAAGTCGCCATTACAATTTTTGAAATCGGCTATAAATGAGGAATCGTACCAGGAAAAGGCACCTTCGTTAGATGAAATGAATGATTCTAGTAATCCCAGGGCTTCATTAGCTATTTTAAGTTTGATAGGATTGGCGGAAAATGTCTCTTGTATTGTTTTTCTATACCTGAAATTTTGAAAAAATCAACACATCACTTCAATAAATAAGGCTGAGTGCATAGATATACATTCGACGTAGAGGTTCCTTGATATACAGGGTGGGGCACTCCATACGACACGGTCCCTGTAAACCGAATCATTGATTTTTTCAGGAATTTCTCTATGTCATTATACTTTTATTGATCACTGCTGTAAAAGGAAATTATTTTGGAGTCTACAGAGTCGCTCAAAAAAGTGTGACATATCAAAGTTGTGTTTTTTATGAAACACCATATATTTTGTTAGACTTTTGAATAGGCCTGGAAAAAATAATATGATTTCATATGAGGTACTATGTACCTTACTCAAGTTATTCTCAAATTATTGATTTTTTTATGAAAATTGAAAACTAACATTGAAATCTATGAAAACCATCGAATTCTGACCAAGCATAAAATAGGTTTTGTGCTACAGATTTCAATAAAACCCGTTTCTCATCATTATTAGGATGTTCAAAAACCATTGCCGTTTTTTCATAATTTCAGACGTAGCTACCTTTGTTATTTTAAATAGAACATCCTGTTTTTTTTTGTCTGAACAATATAGAATTTTAGTGATTAGTATATATTTTCGATAAAGTGAATTACAACAACTGTCAATGAGTATTTCGTGAGCAAATCAAATAAATGTCATTTCAAAGCTATCGTGATTCAAAGAATGCATTGAAATAAAAATTACAATTTAAAAAACTATTAAAGTTTGGTATAGAGACCCCAAAAATTAAATGAAGAGTAAATGAGTTTTTTTATATTGCTCCAACAAAAAAATTAAATAACAAACTTATCTTTGTCCGAAGTTATAAAAGAGTGACAATGACTTTTGAACATTCTGTATAATATTGAGAAACAGGTTTCATTGAAATCAATAGCGCAAAACCTCTTTTATGCTTTGCCAATATATACAGTGCTATTCAAATTTTTTTCTGTACATGAGGATCTCGTAAACGAAAAGAGATAGAGTGTCAGTTACATTATGGCAAAGTTGCGTATTTCAGAGTCCTATTCAATGATGTAAAGAAATCGAATAAAGCTCTTTTGGTTCTGGAGATATACAGGAAAAACTAAAAAATCCCAAATTATTTTTTTGCCTACATCTTCTTTATTCGCCGACATATTGAAAATATGTCAACATTTCGCTACTGGCACTTGATGTGAGCTTTCAGAATATATCAATGAATATTTTATACAGGGTGACATCTGACTTGGGCCACCCCCATCTTTGAATTTTTAAATACGGACCTGGGATTTGAAATTTTTTGGTTTTTTTCCTGTATATCTCTAGAACCACAAGAGATATATTCGATTTCTTCACATCATTGAATAGGTCTCTAAAATACACAACTTTGCCACAAACTAGCCTAATGAAAAAGAAAACTTTTGAAACAACCTAATGCTGTTGAATGAACTTACTTACCTCTGCTCGCAAACTTCTCCAACAGATTTATATTTGTCTTTCGAATCAGAAGATGGAAGATCGCTCATTTCGTAAAATAATCCCATCAATTCTTTCCCAAACGTCTCATCAATTTCTTCTCGTGATGATAGGAAGAAAGACTCCGCAACCTTCGTAGAATTCAACAAGTGCAAATCTTTTACCATATTATAAACGATATTACCATCTTCGCCGTGACACCATCTAGCACCCAGGTCTACGTAGGAATCACCAAACTTCACGCTTTTTATTCGTCCTCCGATTCTTGGTTCAGCTTCCAGGATTTTGATGTTTGTTAAATTATTTTCCAGTAATTTTGTGGCTGCCGCTATACCTGCTGGTCCTGCCCCTATAATTATAATTGAGGGGGATGCTTCAATATTTGTCACTGATATAAATAATGCAATTATTATGTAACCTAAACTCGCCATATTATTATCGTATGAAACGAATATTTGGCGTTGAATAAATTATATACAGATAAACTTTGGGGTCAAGTAAATCAGTGATGAAGCAGATTTTTATAAACTTGTTTGCGTCACTCATAAAATTATTGATAATATACGTGGTCCCATCCTTTATTTTGTAAACTGGAAAATTTTAAGTGAAAGTTTTGGAGAGGTCGGGAAATATTTTGCACTACATTTTTATGTTTTCATTGAAGTGTGTCATTGCAAATTAGGTTGGTTGACAACGTACACACCGCAGAAATATTTAATGGCTACCACGAATATTTTGAATAAAAAAAGTCAAATAAACAAATTAGAGGCTGCTATGAAAACCATTAACTATAGAAGTAATTGAGAACCTCGAACATTGTTTAAAGTTTTTCTTAAGTTAGATGTATGACGAATATGCAATATACAGTGTGGAAACATAAGAATCGTATGTCCGTAACAGAGATATATTTCGCAAAATCTTCAAGAATCTATTCCCAACCTTCTTTCAGCCTCCTGTCCTGTGAATCAACTCCTTCTACATTTTTTCAATTGTAGGGAAGATCTAGGAGAATTGTATTCAGATTATTTGACTACTATAAAATATCATTATGAATATTACAGATATATCAAACGTTCTCTTTTTGCAAAAAAGTATGTAATCGTCAACAAAAACAACATATAACATTCCCATAACAAGTAATTATATCTTATACTAGGTACATGGGCTGGAAGGTCTTGGGCCTAACACATAGATGGCGCTGTCTTATTGCATTCACCACTTTTTCAGTTACTACTAACTTTGAAAAGAAATCTGTTGAAATTTGGTGATAAGTTTGTGAGTTATTTTTTTAAGAATGGAACTATTTTTGTTATTTTCAAAACAATGTCAATTGTCAACAATTGTTGACAATAAACAGTTAGAACGAAGTAGTGACACATGCTCGCATAAAAAACTTTGATAAGACGGCTTTTTCGCCGTCGTGTCGTGATTGAAAAAAAGCGCGTTTTCTGAAGATCTTATACTTATAATTCGATGTAATATCTTACTGGTACGTATTTCAGAAATGCATTTTCTCTCATCGACAAAATCAAGTAAACATAACTTGGCATGAACGACCTTGTTAAAAAAAATCAAACACTACAGCTTATCATCTGAGATAAGATTGTTACCACTTCATATAGGAACAATTGGTTTCAGTGTAAATTTGCTTG